>VMDO01006968.1:0-95361 GCA_007922755.1 Pedetes capensis | reverse complement strand
TAATAATAGGAATGGACTAAAGCCCCAGGGACCTTTATTTGCTGACATGGCAACAATCAAAATGAGAAGGACCAACTATAAACATTCATTAATAATTGGAACATGAAATGTACTTAGTATGGATCTAGGAAAATTAGAAATTGTCAGAAGGAAAATGGAGCACATAAACATCAACATTCTAGGCATAACTGAGCCAAAATGGACTGATATGGGCCATTGTGAATCAGATAATCATACGGTCTACTATGTTGAGAATGACAGATTAAAGAGAAATGTGGGTCCATTCATCATCCAAAAAAAATCTCAAGATCTGTCCTGAAGTACAATGCTGCCAGTGATAGAATAATATCCATACGCCTACAAGGAAGACCAGTTAATATGACTATTATTCAAATTTACCCACCCACCAGTAAGGCTACAAATGATGACAGGCAAGATTTTTACTAGCTTCTGCAAACTGAAATAGATCAAACATGAAATCAAGGTGTACTGATAATTACTAGTGATAGAATGCAAAAGTTGGAAACAAAGAAGGCTCAGTAGTTGGAGAATATGGCTTTGGTGACAGAAACAATGCTAGAGATCATGTGACAGAATTTTGTTCAGACCAATGAACTTTTCACCTCAAATACATTTTTTCCCAATATAAACGGTGACTATACACATGGAAGTTACCAGATAGAATTTACAGGAACTAAATTGACTACATTTGTGGAGCAGGATGATGGAAAACCTCAATATTAAAAATCAGAGCATGACCAGGTGCTGACTGTGGGTCAGACCATCAACTGCTCATATGCAGGTTTAAACTAAAAGAGGAAAATTAGAACAAGTGTACAAGAGCCAAGGTATGACCTTGAGTATATCCCACCTGAGTTGACAGACCACCTCAAGAACAGGTTTGATGCATTAGACAAAAATTATCAAAGACCAGATGAGTTGTGACATATCAAAAATATCATTCATGAGGAAAGCAAAAGGTATTAAAAAGACAGAAAAAAAAGAAAAGACTAAATTATATGTCAGAGACTCTGAAATTTGCCCTTAAACATTGAGCAGTTGAAGTAAAAGGAAGGCATGATTAAGTTAAAGAGCTATAAAGAAGATTTCAAAAGGCAGCTTGAGAAGACAAAGTCAAATATTATAATGACATGTGCAAAGAGCTAGAGATAGAAAGCCAAAACAGAAGAACACATTCTGTTTTTCTCAAGCTTAAGGAATTGAAGAAAATTTCAAGCCTCGAGAGGCAACAATGAAGGATTCCATAGGGAAAATATTAAATGACACAGGAATCATCAAAAGAAGATTATACAGAATCATTATTCCAAAAAGAACTGGTGGATGACCAATAATTTTAAGAGGTTGCATATGGTCAGGGACCAATGGTACCGAAGGACAAAGTAGAAACTGCCTTGAAGGAAGTGGTAAAACACAAGGCTGTAATAATTGATGGAATACCAACAGAGATGTTTCAACAACAGATGCAGCACTGGAGGTACTCATTTGTCTGTGCCAAGAGATTTGGAAAAGAGCTACCTGGCCAACTGACTGGAAGAGATACATATTTGTGCCTATTCCCACAAAAGAGGATCCAACTGTATATGGAAATTATCAAATAACATCATTAATATCACACACAAGCAAAATTTTCATAAAAATCACTCAAAACCGACTGCAGAAGTATACAGACAGGGAACTGCCAGAAAATCAATCTGGACTCAGAAGAGAGTGTGGAACCAGGGACATAATTACTATATCAGATGGATATTAGCTGAAAGAACAGAATACCAGAAAGAGGCCTATCTATATTTTATTGACTATGCAAAAGCATTTGACTGTGTGAATCATAATAAATTATGAATAACATTGTGAAGAATGAGGTTACCAGAGCACTTAATTGTACTCATGAGGAATCTATACATGGAACCAGAGGCAGTCATTGGAATAGAACAAGGAAGCACACTGCCTTCTGTGAAGTCAAGAAAGGTGTGCATCCGGGCTATATCCTTTCAATGTACCTCTTCAATCTCTATGATGAGCAAATAATCTGAGAAGCTGGACTTTATGAAGAAGAACACAACATCTTGATTAGAAGAAAACTCATTAGCAATCTGCATTATGCAGATGACACTGCTTGCTGAAAGTAAAGAGACTTTGAAACATTTAGTGATGAAGATCAAAGAACACAGCCTTCAGTATGGATTGCTCCTCAACATCAGCAACACAAGAATCCTTACAACTGGGTCAGTGTGCAGCTTCATGATAAATGGAGAAAAGATTGAGTTTGTCCAAGATTTTGCTTTACGTGGTTTCACAGTGAACAACCATGGAAGCAGTAGTCAAGAAATCAAAAGATGCACTGCACTGTGAAAAGATGTTACAAAAGAACTCTTTAAAGTGATGAAAAGTAAAGATGATACATTGAAGACAAAGGTGCGCCTGATTCATGCCATGGTATTTTCAATTGCATCATATGGTTGTGAAAGCTTCACATTGAATGAGGGAGACAGGAGAGGAATTGATGCTTTTGAATTATGGTGCTATAGATAAATATTGAATACACCATGGACTGCCAAAAAAAAACCCCAATAGATCTGTCCTGAGAAGAAGTACAACCAGAGTGCTCTTTGGAAGCTAGGATGGCTAGACTACATCTGATGTATTTTGGACATGTTGTCAGGAAGGAATAATCCCTGGAGAAGGAAATCATGTTTGGGAGAGTGGCAGGTCATCAAAAGAAAGGAAGACCCTCAACTACGGATTGACACAGTAACTACAACAATGGGTTTAAATATTATAAAGATCATGTTTTTGGAACAGAATCAGGGAGAGTTTAGTTCTGTTGTACATAGGGCTTCCATAAGTGGGACCCAATTCGATGGTACATAACAACAACAACAAAAGCTAATTATGAAGTGTTTCTATCTGGGCCTCTAAGCTAAGACAAAATAGAAGTGATGGTTTTGAGAAGCTACCTACATTTCCTTGTGTGCATTTAAAATAATTTAAATTCACTTGCTAATATAAACGTTGACAAGTTGCATTCTCCTACTTCTTTCAAATATATACAAATATCCAAAGATTCCATTTGGTTTCTTATCTTGTTTCAAAACTCAGTAACCAAAACCTTACCACTCTCCAATTCTGAATGTCTAAAGAAGTGTGATACTTAGGAATCTGTTTGCTTTTCTACCTTGGTATTAAAAGCAAAATGCAGTTCCTTCTTAAAAAATAAAATGTATTTCCTTCTTGGTTGGTACCATATCTGGATTAATAAGTATTTGTTCTGAACATGTTGTAATTTATTATTCATAGTGCAGTGCTTGCAGTTTTATGAGTTGTAAGACTGGTTGTGATCTGTCTGTTGCTAATAATCACCAGCAAATCTTTTGTTAGGTAGCCCAGTGTCCGAGGAATCAAGTGTGGCTTTGATATTTTTTGAGGAATCTTGGGGAGAGTCTTGTAACAGAGATATTGGCAATACAAAACTTTCTAGCTTAAAAAAAAAGTTAAATACTTCTGAAAAAGAATCTGGTAGAATTCCTGAGTCTTGACTTGAAAGGAATGGCAAGTCATGTGATCGTGCTGCCAATTAACATTGACTCTAAGGCCAGAGGTCAGACCTATTCCTGTAGCTCAGTCCTCCAGGTGTGGGGTGGGGGGAAAAGATGACAGTTTGGAGGACAATTTACAAGCTAGACATAATCATCTGAAATGTTGATTCTGTGTCATCTTAAGAATTTATGGCAGCCGGAAGGAAAGCAAATATGTTGTGCTAATTCAAGCAGTTACAGCTTCCTTCCCTGTTACTCTGTACAGGAAACTCCTACAGAAGTTGTAAATCTCACCTTTCTTAGAACTAATGAGTTGGTGTCACTAGGTAGGGGAATGACCTGGGGGCCCTATGAGCAGAAGGCAAGCTTAAAGGAGGCTTCTGAAAGTTCCACCTGGAAACAGAAGAACTAACCAGGAAGGTAAGATCACCTCCATGACAATGAGGCCATCCTTTAACAATGGAGGTGATACTTGTACCCACACTGTGGAAAGGAAGGCTGGCTGATTTTCACACTACTGTTTCATCTAATAGTTGCAACTATAGCCAAGAAGTTTTTGTTGTTCTTATTATGTCTTTTCTTTATTTTTTATTAATTTGTTTACTAAATAAACAACTATTGACCATCTCAATATGTTATTGGACTGTTGTTGTTATTGTTAGGTGCCATAGAGCTGGGTTCCACTTATGGTGACACTATGTACAACAGAACTAAACACTCACCGATTCTGTGCCAGAAACATGACCTTTATAATGTTTAAACCCATTGTTGCAGTCACTGTGTCAATTCCATTTAGTTGAGGGTCTTCCTTTCTTTCGTCGACCTGCCACTCTCCCAAACATGATGTCCTTCTTCAGGGATTGGTCTCTCCTGACTATATGTCCAAAATACCTAAGATGCAGTCTAGCCATCCTTGCTTCTAAGGAGCACTCAGTTTGTACTTCTTCTAGGACAGATCTTTTGGTTCTTTTGGCAGTCCATAGAATATTCAATTTTCATCTCCAGCACCATAATTCAAAAGCATTAATTCTTCTCCTGTCTCTTTTTTTCAGTGTGCAGGTTTTACAACCATATGATGCAACTGAAAATACCATGGCATGAGCAGGGCGCACCTTCACCTTCAGTGTGATATCTTTACTTTTCAACATTTTAAAGAGTCTTTTGCAAGCTGGGTGCAGTGTCACCCACCTGTAATCCCAGCGACTCAGGAGGCAGAGGCAGGAGAGTCGCAAGTTCGAGACCAGAGGCAGTCTGTGTAATTTAGCAAGACCCTGTCTCAAAAAGGGGGGGGGGGGCTGAGCGTGCAGCACAGTGGTGTAGCACTTGCAAAGCATGCAAGCAAGAGGCCCTTGGTTCAACCTCCAGTACCAAAAAAAAAAAAAAAAAAAGTCTTTCCCAACAGCTTTTGCCAATGCAATACTGGATGCTAAGGAAACAAAAATGAGCAATACACATTTTCAAGGAATTCATAGGTTGATAAATGAAGGAACCATGACAAGAAAACTAAGACAATGAGACAAGAGCTTTAAACAAGAAATAATGGCCTCATGATTGGTGGTAGGACTGGCAATATGATTAAATGGGCTTCAGAATTTAAACTGTGACCTTGACTCTGAAAGATGCTGTGGCCCCCAAACATGACTGAACTAAGACCATTAACTCACATGTATACTATTTAACTAATCACAGAGAAAATAGGTTTGATACTAAAAGTTTCCACACAAGAGCCTGGCTCTTGCTTTTCAAGGTTGTCTCACCTGTGGTGGAACTGCTTTGCTAAAACATCTTGACTAGCTGTAAGCTACTTATTTTACATTGAAATTGAACCCCTGGGCTTCCTTGCCCTTATTCTTAATTAATTAATTTCTTCTTTCATTAAGCAATAGATCATAGATGATGATTTCAAGATAAGTATAGAATGAGACTCCAGGATCAATTATAAATTCTCAACTTGGGATGCCCAGTTTTTTGGTCTCCGTGTCCTATAGCTGCCTCACCTGTCCACCCCCTTGTAATATTTACTACCTCCAATGATAACTATGTTCCTACTAGACTCAAGGTCATCCTGATGGACAGTCTGACTTCTGAAGACAATCACCTCAATATTTTTATATAGCTAAAAAGAAGATGAAAGATAAAAAAATTAGGGATAATGTTAAAGTGTAAAAATTGCTGTGGGTGGCATTGAAGGGGGTTGTAAAAACATTTTATCTGTCACTACCTTGACAAGGATAATAAAGTTCTAAGGAAATGGAAGGACCTAAACAAATATTGAATGGGTGAAGATGACCAACACCATCAGGGGCTAAGGCTGAGCAAAAAAAGTTGCCTTATTTGAATTGCTTATGTTTTACTGGAACTCTGAAAGGTAAGCTATAATAACACTTTGTGTGCATTATTTCATCTAATATTTTGTGTTTTGTACAAACGAAGGAACCCAAATTGAAACCCAGTTAGAAACTTTCCAGAGCTTTCCTCAAACAATGTGGCTAGTGGATGCCAAGGACAGAAATCAAAGTCAGGTCAGTATTGACTTATTTAAACTGATATTTTTATTGTATCATGCTAACTCCTCACTACTTACATGTGTCCTGTAGATAAAATGACTTCATGTCTCAGCATTCTTTCCTGCCTAATATTAATGCATGAACAGTGAAAGATAATGCAGAAGGAAATGGATATTCGTGTTTGAGGAAGAAAAAAGACATCATTCCAGACAATTGTGGCAAATGATTGGTACTCCTTTACACAACTCACAAGAAATAAAACACTTCCATTTCCTGATCATAAGACCCCTGAGGGTAATACCATACTTTCCACATCCTCATGTTCCTATAGGAAGAACTCAGCAAAGTGACTGGACACTGGTTGCTCATTAGTGAAAGCAATGTTATTCAAATTGTTGTTTTCAACTGTCTTTAATTTTTAATGGGAATCTTAAGAAATCCCAGGTCTTTGGGAAGCATATTGAATATAGCAATACTGGGGCTAGAGTATACAAATGGTGGTGAGCTGGATTTTCTCTTTGCACAGTTTTTCTGGGTTAGTCCTGATCCTACCCTTGCCTTCAAGTATCCTATGGTCTTTATGTGTCCTGCAGAATAGACAAAACCCACCAATTCCTCCCTTTACTAATGAAAGTCAGAAGTTGATGGTAGAAACTCCAGTTGGGTGATATTCAAAATACTCGTAAACCTCTACACATCAGATCCAATTAGAATGGATCACAGGTATGAACATCTACTACCACTATTGAGGCTCTACCTATTGAATATCAGCTCTTCCTGAACTTACATTCAGACCAGTGTTTCTCATTGTATAGAATGAAGATTAATCATGATGAAATAAGACACATGTAGAAACACACACATGCACTCACACACACACACACATTCACAAACATACACATGCACCAGCTTGAACAATCACCTGAATTTTGTCCTTCAAATGAAGCAATCACGTCAGGAGGATAATACATTTATTTAATGTGCTGTCATTGCTCAAAACACTTTTAAAACTCCTCTTGGAATTGCCTTCAAGGTCAGTTTATGAACCACAAAAGATAATTTGTCTCTCTTTTTTATAGTCATACCTCATTTTTGACAAATTTATAATGCCTACCTTCATTATCCTTAATCAGAAATAGCTCTAAATAACTTCTGCCTGTTTCCAAAAAATGAACCCTGCTTTCAAAAAGACAAAGACTTGTCCTAATTAAATACCTGCGAACAAATATGATATGAGATGTGGAAGAAACTTATAGAGTAAAATAGTTTTTTATTAAAAATTTGGCTACCTTGAAAAACTACCGACACAGCAAAAGTTCCATAAGAAAAACTGCATCTTTTATTGCTCAGCCTTTGAATTATGCCTCACCTGACCCCTATCCTCAAGAAACACCTTGTCCATAGTCTTTTGCTATGGTTTGAATGTTTGTCTCTCCAAAACTCATGCTGAAACTAAATCCCAAGGCAGTCATATTAGAAGGTAGACCCTTTAAGGGATGATTAAGTCATGAGGGCTCTGCTGTCATGAATAGATCAGTGCTCTTATAAAAGGCCAGAGGGAAGGAACTAGGCTATTTTGCTGTTCTGCCTTTTAGCCATATAAGAACATAGCATTCAGCCCCTCAGAAGTACATACCAACAAGGCACCATGTTGGAATCACAGAGTGGCACTCACTAGACACTAAATGTGTTGGCACCTCAATCTTGAACTTCCAGCCTCCAGAACTATGAAAAATAGACTTCCATTCTTTATGAATCACCCAGAATCCGGTATTTTGTTACAGCAGCATTAATGGACTAAAGATTCCCTCTTACCCAGGCTGCCATGTTTTGGATCAGGTGACTGGATTCCCCTAAACTCCATCCCTCACTTACAGATCATTGGACCAGGGGTTGTACTGGTTAGACTTTCCCTCACTGTGACCAAATATCTGAGAGAAACAATTTAAAGGAAAAAGATTTATTTTGGCTCATTTTTTTCATCGATCATGGTTGGAAGGGGGAGGAGGACATGGCAGAGTGGTTCACTTTATAGTGTCCCAGAAGCAAAAAGAAAGAATATAAGAATGAGCCAGGGCAAGTCCCCAAGGACATGTCCCTAGTTACCTACTTCCTCCAACTAGGCTCCAGCTCCTATTTTTCATGATATCCCAATAACATCATATTATGAATTTATCAAAGGATTAATCCATCAATTATATCAGAGCCCTCAGGCTTCAATCATTTCACAAAATCCTATCACTTGGCAACCCAAACCCCAATACATAAGGCTCTGGGCATATTTAAACTATAACAGGGATAGATATCTAATTCCAAATAACCAGTCAACAAGCTGGCCAATACATATGATCTGGTTCAAAAGAGGAGCTAGACCAATCAGAATCTCAATTGTGAGATAAAAATGGAGAGATAAATGTAATTTTTTCAGCTCTATGGGAGATGAAACTGAAAAGTTTTAATATAGTAAAGTTAGCAGAGAGAAACTATGATTCCAAAGTATAAACTGAAGTTATGAAGGAATGAAAATTATGGTAAACAAAAGAAATAGGCTAATGGAATGGAGCAGATGACCAAGAAAAAGTACAGATGCTTTGAGAGACCACTGTGAACACTCCTAGTTTCCCTCTCCTTCATGGATTCTGTCCTTACAACCTCAGTTTTCATTTAGGCCACATGTGATTCTTCCAATGTCATCATGT
The DNA here is from genome assembly GCA_007922755.1 of Pedetes capensis. Taxonomy (NCBI): domain Eukaryota; kingdom Metazoa; phylum Chordata; class Mammalia; order Rodentia; family Pedetidae; genus Pedetes; species Pedetes capensis. The sequence continues at coordinate 86,601 of VMDO01006968.1, read as the reverse complement.
TTCACCAAAGCAAAATAATAACCCAGGCTAATCCTGGGTTTTAATCCAGAATCCAATAATCTAAGTGTCCCTTATTTTAATAGTTATCCATTTTTTTCATTATTTGAAATGGACTACAAAAAAAGAATCATGAGAAAACATATAAATTGGATTTTCCTTATAGAAAAGGAGATTTTAGAGATTTTAAAAATGTAAGTTGCCAATAAATTTATTTGTTAAATCCTGAATTTTATTTTTTAACAGAGTCTCACTATGTAGCCCAGGCTGGCCTGAAAATCTCTTTATAAATAAGCAAAATTAATCAGTATGAAAGGGAATAAATTCAGAAGTTCAATTTATTTTTGAGACTTTTCATACTAACTACCTAGGTGTCATTGCATAGGTAAGTTTATGTCCTTCTAGACCTTTCTTAATGTATTTATGTATATTTTACTTTATTTTTTATTTGTTTGTTTGTTTGTTTGGTGCAAGGAATTGAGCCCAGTGGTAGGCAAGTACTCTACCACTGAGCTACATCCCTACCCCCATATATGTATTTCAGACTAGTAATGTGAACAGACTACATGCTACAGTCTTGAACTTGGTTGTCCCCCCTACTCATCAGTATATTGTAGACATCTTCACATATCATTCTCATTCATTTTCATGGCTGCATTTTCATGGTATGCCATGGTTATGACATAATTTATTCAACTATTATGTTGGTGAACATTTGGGTTGCCTCCAATTTTTTTTTGTAGTGTAAATATGCTAAATAAGCCTGCCTGTATACTCACACATTTTCTTCTATTCTTATGCAAATAATTTTGCAGAATAATTTTTAGAAGTGGAATTATTGATTCAAAACACATACATGTTTTAATTTTTGATAGATTCTGCCTAAATGCCCTCCAAAAAAGTTGTACCAATTTGCACCCCACAATAACAATATATGAGAATATCTCCTTTGCCACTCTCTCATCAACACCAATATCATCAGTATACTATTTTATTCTTCATCATTAGATTCCCTAGCTTAGACATCAGTTATAACATCTTGGAAGTTAGGGAAAGTCTAATAATAAGTATAAATATTAACCAGAATAATTTTATGCAATGAAATAGGAGAGATTTTGGAAAAAACATCGGGAACATTAATAAAAAGTCTATTCTGGACACTTAATGATGCCATGATAAATATTAATAAATAATTTTAAAATAAGTTTTAGCTTTATAACAGACACTTGTTCCCTCCATAGATTGGTGATGGCTAGGCATTCCTAGCAGTCTAAAACCAAAGGAACATGGTTCTAGAAGTCCTAGCCAGGGAAATTAGGAAAGATAGAGAAATAAAAGGCATCCAAATCAGAAAGGAGGAAATTAATTGTCTATTTGTAGAAAGCATGATCTTATATATAGGAAATCCTGAAGATTCTGCCCAAAATCTGTTAGAGCTAATAAGTAAATTCAGGAATGTTGCAAGATACAGAATCAACATAAAAAAAATCAATAGCATTTCTATATTCTATATAAATTATTAGAACAATAAACCATCAAGGAACCAATAAAAATTTAAAAATTACTTAAACTGACTTTAACCAGTGAAATAAAAGATATGTACCCTGAAAACTGGGCTGGGATTAAGCTCAGTTGGTAGAGTGCTGCGCTACACTCTCTGAGGTCCCAAGTTCAATTCCCAACACCACAAAAATAGGAGAAGGGCCTGGCAATCCACTCCCAAGGCAATCCCGAAACAGTCAGCCATTGAAAACCCTATGAGGGTTGCTATGAGTCAGATATGGACCCGACGGCACCTAACAACAACAACAGCAACAACACTGAAAACTATAAATCACAGATTTTAAAAATTGGAAAAGGTTGGGATGTAGCTCAGTGGTAGAACATGTGGTTACCATGTGTGGGGAAGGACATAGGCTGGGATGAGGCATAATTTTCTCATGTACGGGCCTCTCAGGTTTAGCACACTAAGCCTACTTGTCTGTGACCTGAGGCACACCCAGTCACACAGGCCCATGTGATGGGATGATTGCCATTGCCAACCTTGTTTATCCTCGTGTACTCTCCTGTCTGTTTCCTCTTTTCAGGGGCTTGCCTAGGGTATGCCCCGACTTGCCTGAGACATGCCCAAGCTTTATTGGGCAGTCTAATTCAACAATCACACTGATTGGCACTCACTACATAGTGTGATTCTGACACAATACCTTCTTAATTTTGCTTTATGGCTGATTGCAATATAAACTGAGCATCTCTTTAAAATAAATGGATTTGACTCTCTGAAGCTGTCCCTGGAGTTTGTCCCTGAGCACCTCCGCAGCACCACACCATCTTTGGCTGTCCCCCATCCCCTCCGCTTGGAGGCCCTACAAGCGTGCATGAAGCCTTAGGTTCAATTCATAGAACCAAAAAAAAAAAAAAAAAAAAAAAAAAAAAAAAAAAAAAAAAAAAAAAAAAAAAAAAAAAAAAAACATTGAGGATGAGGACAAACATAATTGAAAAGAAAGATATCCCATGTTCATGAATTAGAAAAGCAATATAGTAGTCCATCCTACCCAAAGCACACTACAGTTTCAATGCAATCTCTATCAAAATTCAAATACCATATTTCACAGAAACAGAAAAAACAATTATAAAGTTTGAATGGAATCACAAAGGATCCAAATAGCCAAAGCAAGCAGTCTTCAGGGGGAAAAAAAAAAAAAAAAGCTAGAGGCATCATACTACCTTCAAAATCTACAACAAAGCTATGATAACCAAAAAGGCATGGTACTGACATTACAAAGGACAGAATGACGAAACAGAATAGAAAGCTCAGAAATCAATCCACTTACAATCAATCAACAATAGTCAAGGTTGCCAAGAACATACAATGGGAAAAGGACACTTTCTTCAATAAATGGTTTTGGAAAACTGGATATCCACAGGATGAAGAATGTAATTAGACTTTTAGCTTATACTATAAACAAACAAACAAAAAAACCCTCAAAATGAATTAAAGGTTTAAATATAAGACTAAGACTATAAAAATCACTACAGAAAAACACAACAGAAAAGCTCAATGACATTTACCTTCACAATGCTTTTTGACTATGACTTCAAAAGTATAAGTAAGATAGTGAAAACAGACAAATGGGATTAGATGAAACTAAAAATCTTCACAAAAAGGAAACAACTGAGTAAAGAGGTGCAAAATGGGAGAAAACATTTGAAAACCATACAGCTGATAAAGGGTTGATATTCAAAATATGTAGGGAATTCAACTCAATAGCTAGAAAACAATCCAATTTTTAAAAAAATAGGCACAGGACCTGAACAGATAATTCTCAAAAGAAGACATATAAATTACCAATAAGTATAGGAAAAACTGCTCAACATAACTAACCATCAGGGAAATGCAAAGTAAAACCACAATGTGGTACACTTCACACCTGTTTGAATGGCTATTATCAAAAAGACAAAAGATAAAAAATGTTGGTGTGGAGGTGGAGAAAAGGGAATGCTTGCACACAGTTGGTGGGAATGTAAATTAGTACTGCTATTATGGAAAACAGTATGGAGGTTTTCTCAAAAAATTAGGAAGAAGTTTTTTTTAGCTTTATTGCACAGCATGGTAAATATGGTTAATAATAGAGTATTGTGCATTTTAAAATTGTTGAGAGGAAATTTCAAATGTTCTCGTCACAAAGAAATGTTAAGTATTTGAGGTGGTGGATATGTTTAGTAGTTTGATTTAATTATCCCACATTGTATTCATAAATCATAACATAACTTTGTACCCCATAAATATATGCAATCATAAATTGTCAATTTACAATAGAAAGATATTGTTTTTTAAAAAATGGAACTACTATATGATCCAACAAGACTACTACTTGGTATATATTCAAGGGAAATGAAATCAGTATGTTGAAGAGAGATCTGCACTCTCAAGTTTATAGCAGCATTATTCATAATAGTCAAGATATGGACTCAACCTAAGAGTCCACCAATGGATGAATAGATAAACAAAATGTGGACTTTCACCGTGTAACCTGTAATACTGTGTATTCAGGAGGCTGAGGCAGGAGGATTATGAGTTTGAGGCCAGAGGCAGTCTGAACAACTTAACCAGACTCTGCCTCAGAATAAAAAAATTAAAATGGAGCTCAAGGTGGTGGTGCAGCTCAGTGGTAGAGCACACGCCTAGCCTTAGGTTCAACCCCCAGAACTGCAAGAGAGAGAGAGAGAGAGAGAGAGAGAGAGAGAGAGAGAAGAGAGAAAGAATAAAAGGTAGTATATGTGTATATACACAAACATACATACATACATACAGATACACACAAATGGAATACTATTTAGCCTCAAAAAGGAAGGAAACCATGTCTTTTGATACAACATGGGTGAATCTGGAGGACATTGCATGTACTGAAATAAAGCAGACATGAAAAGATAAACACAGCATGACCTTATGTATATGTGGAATATGAAAAAGTTAAATACATTGTAGCTAGGAGTAGAGTGCTGTTTACCAGGGTATAGGTGAGATGAGAAAGTAGGGACAGAGACTGGCAAGATGTTGGTCAAAGGATACAAAGTTTCAGTTAGATGTTGTTGTTGTTGTTAGGTGCCACCGTGGGTATCTGACTCATAGCGACCCTCCTAGGGTTTTCAATGGCTGACTGTTTCGGGATTGCCTCAGGAGTGGATTGCCAGGCCCTTCTCCCATTTTTGTGGTTCTGGGAATTGAACTCAGGACCTCAGAGACTGCAGCACAGCTCTCTACCAACTGAGCTAAATCCTAGCCCCTTCAGTTAGATGTTGTTGTTGTTGTTAGGTGCCGTCGAGTCGGTATCCGACTCATAGCGACCCTCATAGGGTTTTCAATGGCTGACTGTTTCGGGATTGCCTTGGGAGTGGATTGCCAGGTCCTTCTCCCATTTTTGCGGTGCTGGGAATTGAACTCGGGACCTCAGAGACCGCAGCACAGCGCTCTACCATTCAGTTAGATAGGAAGTATAAATTCAAGAGATCTATTGTATAATATGGTGACTATGATTAATAACATTGTATGGCATGCTTAGAAATTTTTGAGAGAGCAGATAAATGTTCTCACCACAAAAATGTGTGTAGGTGATGTGTATGTTCATTAGCTTGATTTAGCCGTTCTGCAATCCATATTTCAAAATATCATGTTGTACATCATAAATATATATATAATTTTATTTATCAGTTTAAAATATACAAAATAAAATAAAATAATTTAAGATTTTTAGTAGAAAACAATTTGGACTATAAGTTCATTCAAGCATTATTCTGATTAATGTAAAAATAATCAGTAACATTTCAACCAAAGGATTATTTACTGAACATGTTTCAGAAGCACAAAGCACTGTGATAAGTGCTCCAAAGTGGGAGCACCCCATAGTTCCCTAATTCTCAGGGCAACAATGAGGATCTCAAAGATATCAAAAAAGATACTATTTTGCCTCTAAGCAAGGATTATGCTGACTATTGAACTCCAGCACTTTCAGTTTGCAAATGAAATGACTAATTGTGAACAGATTCTCTCTTGAAAATCTTTGTTGAGTTTCTTCCCCACCCCCAGCTCCCAACAACCATGGAATCCTGTTATTTGGTGGAGTGGGCAATTGAGAGACAGAGGCTTATCTGCTGCTGTAATTTGATAAGGTAGCCAGAAGCAACAGCACCACTTTCTCTTAGTACCTACTGAGCCTGTCTTTCTTTATCATCTCTTTCTGTTAAAAGGTTTAAAGTCAATCTTCATGTCTTAAAAATACAAATGTCAGAACATGACCAATTTACTTGTCTTCCTTGATGTCTTGGCTTGAAAGACCTAAATCCTATCAAATATTGGTCATTTTTGTATGCAGCTGGGTGTTGCTATTTCCAACAAAGGAGTCCAGATGTACTGGAGTTTAGAAACCAAAAGAAATACAAACTTGGAAGCCAGGGGACCCGACTATGTTATGAAATTCCTACTGGAAGAACCACACTGGTAATCCTCTGCCCTTTTTGATGTGAAAGTCTCATCTTCCTTTTATTCTCACACAGAGAATACAAAATTTGCAGAATACAACATGCTAATATCCTTAACCTCAAAGGTATAAACCTGGCTTGCATGTGGCAATGTTGCACACCTGTAATCCCAGCAATTTGGGAAGTGGAACCAGGAGAATCTCATGTTCAAAGGCAAGAGGCAGCCTGAGCAATTTAGCAAAACCCTGTCTCAAGATAAAAAAATATAAAAGGGGCTAGGGTGTAGCCCAATAGTAGAGCACTTGGAAAGTAGGTGTAAGTCCCCAGGTTCAACCCCCAAGTACCAGGAAAAAACAAAACAAAACAAAACAAAACTTCAAATCCTCCTCAATAACCTTGATTATTCTATATTTCAAATATCATACATTTTATAGAGGTGCTACTCAAAAAGCTAAGTTATCTTTCAGGTTGAATTTGTAATTTTACACAGATAAATACAAATAAAAATAGTCTCAAAGCTCTAGTAATATTAGTTCCATTCTTTTTACTCAAAAAAAATTTAAGTACAGTCTCATTGTCACTTGAATTCCAAATATATAGCTTCATCTTTCCCTCTTCATAAAAAGATAGACAAATATCCAATGTGACAGAATCCAAATCACAATGAGACCATCATGGCTTGGCAACATGGAAGGAAATAAAGGATTAACGTGGTAAACATGGCTTTGGGCTCCTTACCCTTTCTAATGGCAGGGACCTAGGAGTGTTATTGAAACAATACACTTAAATTATCAATGGGTTGAAAAACTCTCTGTCTTCTCCACCCCACCCTTTGTCCCAGCCTGCAGTCCATTCACACTTTCCACTCCAACCCTATTGTCTACACACAGCCAGCTTCCAATGGGGAAGGCAACTGTACTATGACGTTGATAAAGAAACATGGTCCAATGGATGACACTTAGCCATGAAACAAAATCAGAGGTGAGAAGGGGTGTGGGAAGGAAGAGAGGAGAGTGTGTCATCCAGAAAGACATAATTTAGATGAAAGTCCATTTGAAGTGTGCAAGTGAAATAGCTGCAAAGGAAAATAAATGAATACATATCTCCATGCTCTAATATATCAGTAACTCGCAAAAATATGGAACCTGCTGTTCATGTTTTGAATACCATCATATACCAATGAAGAATGTTAATATTGTGATGTCTATGGCCATGCAAGGAAGTTTTGAAATAGATGAAGTTTGACCACTTGAGGAAAACGTTAAATAAAATCAAAGTCAGGATTCTTGTTATTGATAAAAACGGACAAATTTTGGTAATAAATTTTAATTATATTCTTATATCACAGTTTTCAGAAAATTTATAGCCTTTCCTCACATCATTTAGTCTTTGAAAAAATTAAATTAAAAAATAAAGCTAGATAAGTTTATTTTTCTTCCAAGCAATTTCAAAGGTACCACAATCTGAATTTGATATGTTTGGGATTTTATATGTTGTGGAAAAGGAAAAATAAGTTTAGATTTGGTATGAAACAGCATCCAAATTTTAAGTATTTCCCAAATTATATGAACTTTGAAGGCATGGAAATATAACAGGATCCAACTTTCTTATAAGGCTTTTGGTATTTTTCTGTTTGGAGTGTTGGTTTGGTGGGAATAACGGGGAGAGTAGGTTTACTGGATGAGAACTGAGCTCAAAGAACTTTTGTTCATTACTAGTCTTGTTTTCTGTCTTTGATGAAAACTAGGTCTCTATTGCTGTTGTCGTGTTGCTTTTTCTTTTAAATTATGCTTATATGACTTGTTTGTCTTTCAAAAACGCTGGACTTGAGACCCAGAAGAAAAGTATGAGTCATGTTCTAGGGAGTCTGATTTATTTCTTTGTCTGTTTAATCACATCTTGCCCCCAACCCCTAAAACTTAAACTTGACCACTTGAATGACTGATGTTGCTGGGCTTAGAATAATCTCTAGTGCATTATTTCCTCCAATGAATGCATTGAGAACAAATACTTGAGGCAATTTCGGACGAATTTTATTCTCCTAAACTTGCCCTCTCCTAAAAAAAATAATAACAATAAAATGCATCCAAAGCAAAGGAGGAAGAAGGATATATAGGAGAGCAAATGAAACACTCAGTGTGGAAGTTTTATTGAAAGATCCTTGTGGTATTTTGCTTTTGAAATGTGTTTAGCACAGACTTTAAGGGTTGGCAATTTGTTTAAAGAAATGGGTAAAATATTTAAAACTACCACTTTATTTAAACTATTGTGCCTCCTTCAGTAAACATTCAGTACATGATTGAACCCTGTATGAACTTGTGCTTTTGCTGGTTAAATAGAGCCTAGAGCCTAAGCTTAAAATGAAAGGGGGCTGCTATTGAGAAAAGGACAAAAAACTTACATGTGCTTTTTTTTTTTTTTTTTGCCCACACACAAGCATTTACCCCCAAAAAATACCATGTGAGTCAGATCCTTTATTAAAATGCCCCAAGTTTTTGGTTTTTTTTTTCCTCTTGGCCTCAAAGTGCTAAACTGAAAGCAAGCTGTTAACAGAAATGAGTAATTATTGAAGCTCTAACAGGCAGCTTTCATTGAAGTTGATTACAGCAGCCATATAATCACTTTTACGGATGCTGTAATCACAGTAGCAGGGAATGCTTCACTTGGTTCTTATTGTTTTCGCTCGGGGTGGTGGTAGGGGGCCTGCAAGAAGCCCGTTTTACCACCTCAGTACAATTTCTGCTGCAAAAGAAATCTACACAGCCCTGAATGGAGTCGAGAATCATTTATTCTTTCATTATTAGCATTTTCTCCTCCCTCACACAAGAGTCTGCTGGAGTCAGGAAATTGCTGTTATTCAATATGCAAGCCAGAGGTTGTAATGACCGCTTGGAAGGGTATGACCAACAATTACAGCCCTTAATGAATTGGAGTAATCTAGTTGAGACTAAACACTAGTCGCAACTCTAGGCTGTCTCTGGTTAAATTAAAAGAACAGCAATGCAAAGGAAGTTAACAAGAATTAATTAGTTAGATCGAACTGAAAACCTACTCATTAGAGATGTTATAGGCAAAGTAAAAGCCTATCTTCAGTGCAATTAGGTAGACAAATGAATTGTACAACTGACTGACTCACACCTGCTAACAGCTAAGGGCTATAGCACTATGTATGGGATCCACTTTTTCCAGTTCATGCATACTTGCATAGTTTAATGGATCTTACACACCCCTATTAGCCTCCATTCCTTCAGATTTTTTACTTGGATGTTTGATCTAAATATGAGCAGTTTCACTGTGGTGAGGTTTTAGCAAGTGCCGCCTGTGAAGGTGTTTGGAACCCCCTTGGAACAGGCTGTCTTATTTAAAAACAGCCCAGAGAAAGTTCTTTGGACATTTCATCAAGGAAATAAACTGCATCTTAAAGGGTATCTGCTTTCAGATATGCCTGTTTCCTAATTATTCAATCTTAAATCACTAAAGGATAGCCAATGGTGCCTGTATGTTGGAGACAAATAAATATTAAAAATCGGAAGGTAACTCTAGAAAGATTTATCGGACAGTTGTCTTCTTTAATAATGCAAAGGGTTGGGAGTATGGCTGTGGGGAGACAAGTTGGTTGGCTTTGCTTTGGGGGTGGGGGTGTTCACAGATAAGGAAAAGAAAATCCCTAGGTATGTTAAGCTGGGACCTTCCTGTAAGTGCTTATCATAATTGTGCACCCTGGTATTTCTTCCAGATGTTTCTCTGGTCTTTTTCTACCTATTGCATTTTGATTTCCTTGCTTTCTTGCACAAAGTCCCTGAAAGTTTTCACTGTCTGACATATTGGTTCCTGTACTCTGGTTGGGGATGGATGTTTAGTGAAAGTGGGAGGGGTAAGCAAAGGAATTCTGGAAGTGGATTCATTGGCTTATATTTATGAGTGAAGTGACAGGCTGGGGTAATGTGGTTCTCCCAGACTGGGGTGATAGAGCAGGAATCAGGAGTCAGAAGTTTATTTTCCAGTACTGCCCCGGTGTCTCTGGATGAACTTGGAATAACCTCTCTGTGGCCCGTATTTTTGCCTTTTTAATAGGGGTGATCACCAGGGTTTCCAAAATTTATGGATCAGTCACAGGAGGAAAATTTCTACTAGTGCCCCCTTTCACCACCTCTTAATCACTTCCTCGCTGCCATCGGATTGCTCTCTGCAGTGGCACCAGGAAGTTGTTTCAGCACCAGCTTCTGGTTCACTTTTCTTTCCTGTCACTAGGGGCAGAAGACTGACCAGGCAAACAGGGGTCTCGAACTGCTCCAAACTGTCCCCCCTCTTCACTCAGCATTCTTGTCCATGCCAAGGCCCCTTACTGGTATGACAGAAGGAAGGGGACTCTGGACAGGCTCTCAGCAGGCAAGCATTAAGCAATTGCTAATCTCAATTGGTTGAGTGGGTTTCTGAAGTCCTGGCCATAGCTTCTGTCACCTTTTTAAAAGGGTGGGGCCAGTTAGATTCACTACTTCGATTCACCAGAAGTGGAGGCCCTGAGTGCATGAGCTGTAGCCTTCCACTTGCATTATGTCATGCTAATAGCAGTGACAAAACCCAGTGTAACTCAAGGGTGCTCCCAGGCCACCATAACCTCTAAGCCTCCACAATGAAAGCCATTGAGCAAAGGCGTCTTTGACATTTCAGCCACTTGTGCTAATACACAATAAGCACACGAGTAATTAGAGAACTAGTTTAGTTTATTTAACACAATTCCTCCTTGCTTTGAGCCAAAGAAAGCCCAATTACAGGTCAGAAATAAGTGACTAAGGCAACAATGTGGGGTAAAGGCTGGTGAAAGACAAAGGAAAGAAATGCCCTCTTCAATAAGAGCAAAGAGGACAAACCATGAACATGCTTAAAGGGGCCAGAATACAAAGCATGCTTGGAAATTTTCCCAGTCTTACTTGAGAGCCAGGCGGCTGAGGCAAGACAGTTGAGGGCATGTAGGGTTCTCGCCCCAGAGGCAACTTGATGACCCGTGGGAGAATCTCCTTAGGACAGGAGTGGCATTGTTAGGGGCCTGGCCAGTGACTCTTTGTCCCATCATGCTGTGTACTTTTACCCAGCTGCTTGGACTGCTGACAGCTTTGGCCTTTCTACAGGGACTATTCACTTCACCTTATCTTAAACCCTCTGTGAGCAGCCTCCCTTCCTCCACAGTGTCCTAGCAAAGATGGCTGCACCTCCAAGTTCCTAAGAGGAAGGCCACTTCTCCACTCTGGCTTACTGAGTGGACTTGTATGAGTTTCCTAGAGCTACTACAACAAATTCCACACAGACCTGGTGATATCAGAGGACAGAAATCTATTGTCACCATTCTGAAAGTTAGAAGGCCTGAATGATGCCTTGAATTAAAGAACTCATTCTGGAGGTATAAGTCCAAGGGCTCTGGTGGAGAATCTTTCCTCACCTCTTTCAGCTTCTGTTGCCTCTTGGCATTCCTTGGCTTGTAGCAACATGTCTTCAATGTCTGCTTCATGGCCTTCTCATCTATAGGTCTCTGAGTCTAAATATTCACCCCCTTCTCTAAGGAGAGCACTGGATTTTTAACCTCACTCTAAATTTTTAAAATCCAGAATGATCTCATCTTGAGATTCTTGCCTTAATGACATCTACATTTGAATCTTTATTTGAAATAAAGTCCCCTCTGGAATTCCCGGTAGATTTATCATTTGAGAGGCATAACACAATCCACTACAGGACTATAATCAACAATGTTGGGTTTTTTAATCCAAGTCATCATTTCTGAAAGTGTGTTCTGTCCAGCAGTAGCCCCTGGAAAGTCTTTGGACAAGAGGGGTGGGGGAAGAGAAAGAGAAAGAGAGAAAGAGAATGCTATACTTGTCTTTGGGCAGTCACAAATCACTGTATCTCATTAAATGTTGGGCTGGGATTTAGCTCAGTGGGTAGAGCGCTGCGCTGCAGTCTCCGAGGACCCGAGTTCAATTCCCAGCACCACAAAAATGGGAGAAGGGCCTGGCAATCCACTCCCAAGGCAATCCCGAAGCACTCAGCCATTGAAAACCCTATGAGGGTCACTATGGCACCTAACAACAACAACATTAAATGTTTGAGATGACCTGCAATTAGGAAGCTGTTTAACTTTATCAAAATCATTGTTTTCTCAAACTTAATCGACCAAAAAGAGCTGCTTCTTCTTTTTCTAAGTAACACATTATTAACAACCCATGGAATGCACTAGGAAATTCAGGACCCACAAGATTTCAATAAACAAATATTTGCCTCAAGCCTCCAGTCTCTATTATCTAGTCTTCTCTGAAGTTTTTTGTTGTATTCAATAGTAGCCCATGGGTAACTTCTTCTACTTCTTTTGTTTACTAAGTTTTAAACAAGTCCAGTTATAGCACAGATTCATATCACATAAATTCAGTCTGATTGTAAGGCTCTCCAGAAGCAGAAGTTTCATAAAAACATGCTTTAAACTCTGCAGCGACTGTTAGTTTGATCCAATCCAAAGCCTTATGAAAAAAAACTCATTTCACAATATTTCCTTTATTTCTTAGTCCAAGGTTTCCTCCCCATTGCTATTTAAGCTTTGTGATAGCTGGCATCCTTTCACTCAAAATAGGATTAAATGTCAAGAGGATGAAGTTCCAATTCTGCTCTACCAATAAAGATCTACAAACCTTTCTGAAAATCAACCCTATAGTGAAGCCTCAAATTCTCAGTCTAAGAAATGGGGTAATTTCAGCCTAATCCTGCATGGAATTATTTTGAAGGCCCCATTTGAAAGTAGATGTGAAAACATTTAATAAGCCATCTTCTTTCAAGTATTTTGTTTATTGTTAGGAAGTAGCATTTGAAGAGAAAGTTGGGAATATTAGTATTTTATAAAAGAATTGAGAGAGAACAGTAAAGTAACAATGCTCACACAGAGATTATAATTGAGCCAATAATGCTCATTAACATTACTTTAGAAGCACCTAAGTCCTTACTGCCTACAGCCATACTACTGTGGCATCCAGTCCTGTCAGATCTCAGCAGCTAGGAAGGGTGAGGCCTGGTTAGTACATGGATGGGAGACCAACTGGGAATAGCAGGTGCTGTAGGCTTGGGAGAAGGACCCAGCAACCCACTCCCAAAAAACAGTCAGGCATTGACAACCCTATGAATAACAGAAAAGCACTAACAAAACTGTTTCTCTTGTTGTACATAGGGTTGCTATGAGTTGGACACCCACTCAACAGCACCTAACAACAAGAACAAAGTCCTTACTATACCTTGAAAACATTCTTTTCAAAAAAGGAAGGAAGGAAGAAAGAGAGAAAGGAGAGGTAGAGGCCCAGCCAACCAGCTAAGGCCAGTCTCTGAATAGGGACCCACATTTAGACTAGCTTTGCACTTGGATTAATCCTCTGATATCACCATCTTGAAATTCTTAATAATTTTTGAACAAAAGATCATGTCCTTCCCATCCTGCAACCCTGAACTAAGGATTGAACCCAGAGCTTCTCAAATGTAAGGCAAGCACTGTACACCGATCTACACATCCAGCCTAGATACCCTTCATTTTCACTTTGTGCAGGACCCCACAATCACACAGCCCATTTTAGGCCTAACATTTCTTCCCTCATAATCCTGTAAGAAAGTTATTGAGAGACCCCTTTCCAGCTGAAGTTAGACAACATTCCAACTAAATTGATCCTGCAATTTCATTTTTGCAAGTAAAGCTTACCATTAAAGAACTTCTTTCTAGTTCACCAAACACTAAAAACCAACCTTTGGATCTACTCCAAGCCTTGAGTCCCTTCATATTTTAAGTTTACGCATTTTGAAAAAGCCCAGGCCACAAAGCCAGTTAGAACATTTTAAATTATGGGTGTGGTGCAAGTGTTATTTTTAAGCCATTAAATGAATCCTTTCAAAGTTTGAACTTTTGTAAAGTTACTTCTGTGTCGAAAGCTTTTTAATGATCAGAAAATGGGAATTTGCAATAAAAATGTTGACACAAGCCTGCTCCAGGGGCAGAGTTTCTCTGCTCTCAGCACAGCACGTGGGCAATATGGTAATAAGGGCAGTAACCCGTAACTGACAAGAAGCAGAGTCCCTAAATAAGCTTGGAGGTCAGAGTTTGTGAGTTTGTGAAGCTGAGATGGATTATGTCATTGGGCTTCACTGAACATTCTTGCCAATTCTCTTCACCAGTAGATTCAGATTTTACTTGTTTTATTACATTTACTTGAAGGTGCAAAAGAGAATAGTGTTGGACCCTCTGTGCTGGAAAAAATACAAAGTTTAATGATGCTCAGAAATTGTCATTTTCTTGGTGACAGAATTTGTTGAGCCATGTTAAGGGACAATTGTGAGTTCTCCCTCCACTCCTGCCCTTTTATTTTTTTATATATATATATATTGGAAATTTGGAATCACATTCATATTTTTTTAATGATTTTGCTCTTTCAGATTTGGAAAACAAATGCCAGGTACTTCCTTCCCATCTTTGACTTTCTGTGGAGTTTAAGTGGCATTGGTGCTCTTCTTTAGCAGCACAATTATGGCTTCAGTTATGTGGCCCTGATAGCTGCTAAGCCATCTCAGTTTGCAGCCCATCCACAACACCAAAGATGGCACATCTCACAACTCTTGTTAGCACCGGGACTGATTCAACAGATGGAGTCCAAAACAGTGTTCATACCAGTTCTATAAAAATCATGGTTTTTAAAACACATTGGTAATTTTATGGTAGATTGAAAAACAAAAAAGAAACTATTTATCATTTAGATTAGTTTTTCCCATGAGATTGTAAAAATGTTAAGGAAGATTAAACTCAGGCAGAAGAAAAAAAAGGAGGAGGAGGAGGAGGACGGAGAGAGGGAAAAGGAGGAAGAGGAGGAGGAGAAGGAACAGGAGGAAGAAGAAAGAAAGACATACCTGATATGGATTATAAAAAGTGGATATTTGAATAGAAAAAAACATCTCATGTACAGAGGTTGAATTTGAGACTTTGGTTTAACTACATAGTATTTTCAGTGAAACCAATATTTCTTTGGTAGCAATCTGCATCCATGTCATTCATTAGAGTTATAGTTACGAACTACCATCACCATTAAAATTTAAACCAATTGAAGAATTATTTGATAACTTTTGTATGAGTTGGGCCATACTATGACTCAGAAGCTAGGGAGGTTTCACATGTAGCCCCCTAAATCCTGGAATTTTAAAATAAACTTTAGAAATCCTCTTGTTCAGTGCATCTAGCAGACCTTTCTGCAATAACAATTATTGTTGTTAGGTGCTATTGAATTAGGTCCAACTCAAAAAGACCCTCATGGGATTTTCAATGGCTGATTGTTTTGGGACTGTTTCAGGAGTGGGCTGCCAGGTCCTTCTCCCATTTTTGAAGTACTGGGAATCTAATCCAGGGCATCAGAGAGTACAGAGCAGCACTCTACCAACTGAGCTAAATCCTAGGCTTGTAATGATGGAGATGATCTAAATCTGTGCTGTCCAATACAATTGCTATTAGCCACATGTGGCTAGATGGCATTTGAAATACGGCCAGTGTGACAAGGGAATTAAATTTTGAATTTTGTTTAATTGAAATTAATTTGAATTTAAATGACCACATTTTGTTAGAGGTTGCCATTTGGGGAAGTACAGATTCTAGTCTAATTCCAATTTATAAAAGAGGAAAGGGAACCTAGAGTGGTGCAGGGCTTTGTGCAAACTCTTACAGCTGCTTCATGAAAAATAAGTAACATTAGAACAAATGGGCCAACTCCAGCCAGGTACTCTACCTAATCAAGATGATTCCCACTTCCTGGTGTGAAACAAATTGCAAGAGGGCCCAAAGAACAGTAGAAAAGATCAGAGCAACATCTTATATTTTCCATAAAGCTGAAATGAGACAAACTATAACCTTTTATGGATTTTTATTGTTGTTATAGTTTTCTATGAGATTATATACAAATTCCAAATATAATTTTGAAACTATTGACTAGAGGAGAAAGTTTAAAAATTGACAACTCAATGTTGGTCTCTTGATTTGCTTTCTTTTCTAATTTTACTGGCCTGAGAAACCTCATTCCAAACTCACAGAGCCATGTATTATACCCCAGGTTTGTAGCACATCAGAGTCGTGTAGCCTCTTCTAATTATGTCAGCATTTCTCAGAAAGTCTGTTTACATCTCTTTCAAAACCTTCACAGTGCATATGAAGTGGCTAGACATGTAAGACACATTAAGTAATTCTTCACCAAACAGAACTAGATTTTTTTAATGATATCCTCTCTTATGGGCTGGGATTTAGCTCAGTGGGTAGAGCGCTGCACTGCAGTCTCTGAGGCCCCGAGTTCAATTCCCAGCACCGCAAAAATGGGAGAAGGGCCTGGCAATCCACTCCCAAGGCAATCCCGAAGCACTCAGCCATTGAAAACCCTATGCAGGTCGCTATGAGTCGGATACCGACTCAATGGCACCTAACAACAACAACAATCCTCTCTTATAATGGAAGCATGTAAGTTATTTGAGAAGGCAAATATTTTAAGCATCAGTCATTAACTCAAACTGATTTTACCATCCAAAGTACCCTAAACATATTGTTGTTGTTGTTAGGTGCCGTCCAGTCGGTATCCGACTCATAACGACCCTCATAGGGTTTTCAATGGCTGAGTGCTTCGGGATTGCCTTGGGAGTGGATTGCCAGGCCATTCTCCCTAAACATATAGCACTTTCTAATTCATAAAACTCTTCCACTCACATTTTCTCATTTAATCCTAACAATGTTATGAAATAAAATACATAAAGCTGCTACAAATTCTTGTGTTGCAGTCAGAAGTGAGATTCAGAAAAGCTAGACAAGTTGGCCAGGAACTCACAGGAAGTTCCTAGGGAATCAGGATGGCCACAGGGTTCTGGGGCGGCGGCCAGGTAGCTTTGTGTCTCAGAGAGAAGTGAAGAGATGAAAGCTGGGGATAGGACAGCAATATAATTCCAATAACTTCAAATTTAAGAGATGCATTGAGTCCTTTCAGCATTCAGGCTCCAGATACTGTAGGAACACAAAGATGAAACACCCAGTACCCCAATCCTCAAAGTAATTCATGTGAAAAAGCAGGCGGTGAGGAAAGAGGATGCAAGCTGGTGAGTTCAGTGGGGTGAGAGGAAAAGGAGTAATGACTGGAAGTGATCAGGACACACGGTGCTGTCCCAGGAGGAAAAGTCAAAGTGGTGGGGAAGGAAATGGCCCCCATGTGCCCACAGAACCAAGGCAGCTTTGAAATCTTAAGAATGGAGAGTGACAGCCGAGGGCCCAGGGCACCGGCATTGGTGGAGAATGAAGAAACGCCGAAAGCCAGTATCTCCTGTACTCTAGGCCTCCCTCACTCCCATTGCTCCACTCTGCTTGCAAACAAGGGTGGAAGCCCACTGTGCCTCTGCTGGGTGGACCTAGAGACCTGACTGATTGAGTTGGCAGGTGGCTCCTTCTGGGGTGGCTGCCACTTGGGGTGTGGTGTCTGCTTCTTCCTAGTTAGTTAGTGCAGGCTGCCTCCTAAACTGCCAGCTACTCTGTGCTGCACCTGCCAAAGCCAAACCCTGCATTGCCTTCCAGCCCCAAGCTCAACAAACTCATTGAAGTGCATTGCACAAGCTCCATCGGCACTGGCTGGTGTTGGGTACAACTAGCCAGGTTGCCATATTCCCCAGAACACCTACCAAAAAAGAAGTCTGAAAACACTTTCTTATAAAGGGTGGCAATGAGAAGGAAGGCCAGAGACATGGCTAACATTGAGAAGGAAGGAAGTGAAAGCTCTGGAAATGAGGTCAAGGCTATGAGGAAAGAGGCAAGGGACAAGGAACCATAGAATGAATCAGAGTGATCTAAGGGGTCTTGAGAAACTGTCCAGATTCTATGTGGAGTACACCTGCGCCCTGCCTCCAGGCTGGGAAGATAAAAACACTCTTCAGAATCAATGATGTCTTTTCTTTTTAAAGTATTCTCGATGGGTGGGCACCAGCTCTCTAATGAGCCAATACTAATGTTTTATCAAACTGAACATAAAGAGGTGCTTCCTAGTAATAATCAAAAGTCCCGGGCTTTAGTGTTTTGTTTTCTCTGGCTTATTCACCTGAGCATTGATGACCCCTGATAAGTGATCAAATAGGTTCCCACCCTAAGATTCTTAGGCTTTTCTCAAGAGACACATGTGACCTTTGCCATGATTTATAGATTCTTAGAGCACTCAAAAATTGCTTAGGATTTTTGAGTCATTTCTACTCAAAGTTGATGAATAAATCTCTCTTAAGTCAGTTGTTTGTAATATACCAAAATATATCACAAATGGTATGACTTCAAAGAGAACCAGTGTCATAGAGGTAAAAGTGTAACAGGTTAGCCTTACACACCCAGACTCTATCTAGCTGTAAGTAAAACAGCTTTTAAAAGACAGTCTATTCTAGATTCTGGCTTACTGCTCCCTTGAGCATAGCCTGTAGTGGGCCCAAGGATATCTTTCCTCACATTTCTTTGTGACTCACTCCACTATTTCTTACCCAAACCCAGCTTTCTCATAAACTCTAAAAGGCATCTAAGGAAAAAAGAATTTTTTTTTCCTCCTGTCCACACTCAGCTGCCTCCAAGGGTCATATTTTGTTTCAAATGAGCCCCATTTCTTGCTGAAATATCCTTACATCCAAACAACAAGGGTCCCTTTTGGGCCCCAGCTCCTACAGAATTCTCTTCCATGTTTCTATAACTGACCTCTGTCTTCCAGACACCTTGAGATATCTATTTCTTTTTCTTTATGGCTTTGTCTAGAACTCAGAGGTAGCCTGTGTGGTGACAGAACCAGAGACATCCTTTGCTTGACCTTTGCTATCCATTCTTGGCAGACAGGAAGATTTAGACAGCTTTCCATAGTTCATTTATTCATTCATTTATTCAAAACCATTATTGACCAACTCTCTATGCCAGACAGTAGATGCTAGGACAGTAAAAAAGAAAAGGAAGGGAAAAGAGAAGGAAATAGCAAGTCCTCATGTTCTGAGGGCTTGGACTCCAGTAGAGGACAGAGACAAATAAACATATTTGTAATACAAAGTAGTTAGTGCTATGATAAGAGAAAGCACAGCACAATCAGACTCCCGCTCAAGAGATGCTACACACAGGCCTATGGGGTTCAAATGTCAGTATTAATAGTCTTTTCATCCTCCTGTATTTCATCCCCTGGAACCTTTCTTTTTCTTCTCTTTTCTTTTCTGTTTTCTTTTCTTTCTTATTTTGTTATCATGGTTGTTTTGGGTTTGTTGTTGTTGTTGTTGTTGTTGTTTTGATAGAGTCTCTCCATGTAGCCAAGCTGGCTTGGCTTGAACTTGTCATTCTCTGCCTTTCCCTCCCAAGTGCTGTCATTACAGGTCTGCACCACCACACCCAACCTCCATAGTATTTTTTTTAATGGTGTCTATTTTTTTCCTCTTGAGTAAGGACTATCACAAAGCAACTTTGAACCAAATGACCACATTCATTGGTAAATCACCACCTCCCTGATTCCCCAGTGCCTCTCCTGCACAGGCCATGCTGTCTCCTTCCCGAGTCATCACAGGCCAGTGCCTGACACAGTTGAGGCTCCAGATCCTGTGTCACCCTGGCTATTCAACAGCTCCCTCATGCTCTCACAGTGACCACTCCTCTCTCTGCACCTGTCTGTACTACTGACAAAGCTAAAACTGAGAAAGTATTGATGCAAAAATTGATGCAATATATACTAGGAATTTTAGAGCAACTTTAAAATTGTATCATAAATGTTATTTCTATAAAACATAGACTTCACACTGGATTCAATATGCTAATATGTGAAGGATTGGTGGTCTCCAAATATGTGTAAAATCTGACTTGCTAGACCTCCCTGTGTAACCCACATGTGCCCAGTGAGCATAATATGACATAAAAGGGACACAACTTGTGTTTGTAATTCTGGTTTCAGTAGCAGCTAGACATGGCATTGAGAGGAATTAAGGTGGAGGGATTTGCATTGTTGCTTTAAAAGGAAAAAAGTTACCAGGGACCCTGTTTGTTATCCTTCCACTGTATAAACTGAGAAGCTGCTCGGGCTAATCCCGATCCACTACCACTTAATCCTAGAGGGTACCCTGAGGAAACATTTCAAGGTGGGATAATCAATGCAAACTTGTACTTGATTTAAAGACCTTTTAGAGCTAGTGCACCTGGTCCTTAGACTCTGCCCAGGTCCCTAATTATAGAATCTTTATCCCATCACCAAGATTTAAACTCAGAAAATAACCCCACTTGGTTTGGCTCTCCTGTAAATCAAATTACCCCAAAGGTCTTGCTTGGTTCTTACAACAGTGGTTTTCAAATGTTAACAAGGCTCAGAATCATCTGGAAGTTTTATGAAAATGAAAATTGCTGGCCATATATCTAGAGCTCCTGATGCATCAGGTCTAGGGTGGAGCTGAGGAACTGTATTTGTAATAAGTTCTTCCATGCTGATACTGTTGATCCAGGGACCACAGTGAGAACCACTGCTTCATAAAAACCACAGTACAACTCAGTGCCAATTTGCAATTCTCATCATTTTTACTTTTGTTACATACTGAGCACCTCTGGGCTGTATAGAACTTTACAGAATAAATCAAAAAGAAAATACAATTTTGCAATGACACAATTACTAAAAGGTTTACAGTTCTATACATCATTCCAACAACTGTATTCCATATCCTCGTCCTTCCCAATGGATTTGAAAAATTCTGTAAACATTCTCAGTTTTACTGGTCCCCAACATTTGTATAAGCCTCACCACAACATGGGATGGGGTTTAGCTCAGTTAGTAGAGTGCTGCTCCACCTTACTGAGGACCCAGGTTCAATCCCCAGCATGGCAAAAATGGGAGAAGGATGTGGCAGTCTATTCCCAAAACAATCCTGAAACAATTAGCCATTGAAAACCCTATGAGGGTCGCTATGAGTGGGACACAACTCAAAGGCACCCAACAACAACAACACAACACTTTTCTCATGGTCATCCCAGCCTAATTATCACCTCTGCTAACTGTTCTTAACAATAAAAAGTACAAACAGCCTTGCAGAAGAACTCTCAGGTAACACAGACCTTCGAATGAGAAGAAAACTAAGAAATGCAAGGTATAGTGTTTCTTTGGGGTAAACTGCCTAATGCTTTTTAAGCCCAGAATCATATTTACCAGGCTGAGGTTTCTACAAATTTGCTTATTTTCAAGATTTTATTGGCAAGTTTTTAAAAGTATATCATTTCATAACAAAGTCATAGTTTTGTCTTTCTTCTCTGCTCTTATGAGTGATTGTTCTCTCAGTAAAATTAAAAATATTTAACAAACTTTATACTTTCACTGGCTTTAAGGGCTAGAGGTACATCTGACTTTGGCAAATGCTTGCTTACTAATTACAGAGTAATTTTTATTTGAATCACGATCTGTCTGCCTACACAACAATGAACATGTACATTCATTGTTATCACTGTTTGCATCAGAGAGCTATTAATCAGTCATTAAAAGTTGCTTCATATCATGCACAGAAGATTATTAATGTCTTATTGTTGAAAAGCTTTCCTAAGCTAATGTTTTCAAAACTGAAACAGTTCATCACATTTGGCATATTTCACATTTTGCTTAATACACAAGCTTACCTTGCCCAAATGAAAATATCAAATGACAATGATCACACTGAAGATCTACTGATGGAGAGATAGACACACAGAGAATGGGCCTAGTTGAAAGCATCCAAATATATTTTCATTGGTGAGAATCAGCAATGGAGACGAGTATTTAAAAGAATCTAGGATGGTTTCATTTTCAAATTTAGCATTTATTCAAAGATATTTCTATTTTTTAAATCCCTATGAATATTTTTCATTTCCTATTTTGTTGTTTGTTAATAGTTTCAAAGCTTTTCAATGTCATGGACTTTTCCAGGTGGGAGATAGTTTCAAGTTCTAACAATATGCATCATTCAAACTTCTAAGTAAGACTATTTATTAGATTCTTTTTTATCCATCTATTTCTTCAGCAGTCTCAGTGTACACTAAAAATAAGATAAACCATCATTTAAAAAAATTCTGTAACTCTTCTGTGGCCTTGGAGGCACCTTAAGTAGTTGTTAGAACAGAAGCCTGTCTCCCCTGAGCCTTCAGTACAAACCACTCTCTGCCAGACACTCTGAATTTGTCACTTACATTCTCAGTGCCCAGTTTTCTCATCAGCAAAATGAGGACAGTATTACTTCTTATAAGTGTGATGGGAATGAATCTGTGTTGGTAAAGTGTTTTCAAGGTCTCAGATAAAAACGGATAACATGGACGCAGGTATTTGGCCAGATCCACGTTCCCTTGAGCCCAGTGGGAATTAAAGAAACATGTGTTCTCGGAGGATTGTCAAGGATGAGGCCCTGGTGTCTTATTATGATACTTATCCTGCAAAAAGAAACAGGCCTTTGAGCTTTAAATCCTTATGTTATGTTGTGTTGTCCCCACCACCACCCCCAGCAAAAAGGAAATGATGTAAGGTCACTAGGATATAATTATATACTCTCTAATCAAGAAAATGAAGGGCACTAACATATTTTCTGCCAATCCACAAGAAAATTTGTAGACCTTCTCCTATGTAAATTTATTAACGTGGAACATAGGTTCTTGGAAAGGATTTTGTCAAATAAAGAAGGTCTAGAGAAATTAAGTTGACAAAAGAAAATTTTCATCATTTTCCTGTTGAGAGTATCAGGGTTAAAAAATTATGCTCAAGGGAAATGGAAATTGGAGAGCACGTACATTATTTTAAATACATATATAGGCATGCATATTTATGCCCATGGAGATAGAAGAAATAGGAATTAGGGAAAGAGGAAGAAATCTTACTGTGAAAATCTGTTTTCTACGATGTTTTTGGACACAGAAAAGGCAAAGACCTTTGGGAAACATTTTAATGTTAAGCAATATCCCATCTATTGTCTAGAGGCAATTTGACAGCTGGGAATTGAAAAGACCCAAGTTCAATTCCTCACTCACTGTCCTCATGATGACAGCTAGTAAGCTTCCTGACCCAGTTTATCCTGCAAACCTAAGATTGTAATGATTTAATGAGTAGATATCGGTAAAAGTGGTATTCTTGTTAACCTTTGTTCCACAAAAAAAAAAAAAAATAAGCAGTGAGAAATTTTGGAAAGAGAGTAAATCTTTAAAAGCCTTGGCAAATAGAGGCAGGGAAAAACAAAAATGTTTACCAAACACAAAGTCCTAAAAACTCAGAGGAAAAAAAAATACTTCTATTGTAGAGTACAGCACCCTAAATACTCTCCTAATTATAGATTTATCATAAAATAGACAAAATAAAGTCAGTGAATCATAGAATGCTATTTGAGTGGAAACCTAGCAATTATCTAGTTTAATGTTCTAAACTTACTGATGAGAAAAAAGTTCAAGGAGTGATTGCCTAATGTCACTCAAACACTTAGTAGGAAAGGTGGGTAAAAATTCATATTTTGTGAATCTGGGTCCATTAGTGGGTTTTCTGTTTTATTTATTTATTTATTTATTTATTTATTTATTTATTTATTGCCCATAGTATACTATCACTTTATGGGGCATTCCTTCTAAGAGAGCCCCAGAGAATACAACTGAATAAACTTAGCTCTAAATTTTGGGTATGACTACAAAAAGAGAAATGTTCACCCTCAGTTTTTCTACTAAAGATTTCTTTTTCATTAAAGAGTTCCAGTTATTCAATTTCATATAGCAAGGAATTGCATAGTTACCTTTAATGATAAAGATGCACTAGTCTCCTGAGCACAAAGCTTTTCCCATTCCCTCTTGCAGTTACATGTGCCCACGGGACTGATTCTAGTCAATGAAATGTAAGCAAAAGAGATGTATGTCAGCTCCCAGCCAGGACTGTAAAGACCTCTCACTTGCTATCTACCATATATTTTCCATATTTTCCAGATTTGCACAAGAGAACAATGGCAAGTTGAGGGGACTACCTTGGATCCACAAGATGGAAGGTGTCTGGATCCCTGAACTGCAACTTGGAAAAAAGCCACTCACTCAACATGAACACTTAGTTTGGACTTCTCATAGGAGGGAAATAAACTCCTTTTATGATAAACTGATAGGGAGTATATGCATTATGTCAGTTACTGATGCCTTCACTAATGTACAAACACAAGTTCTATATATATATATATATATATATATATATATATAATCTCCAGTTTCCATCTGTAGTGGACATGTGGCATTCTTTATAAAACCTTGACAAAAGCCATGTAGGTATGACATTATCTTTTAAAGAGAACTCAAAACAACATGAAAATAACTCTATTGTTGGTGTAAATTAAATGTATATTAAAATATAAGACATGGATGATTCAAATGGAAAGGAGTAAAACTTTCAGGAAGTGTAGATAGTTTTAACTTAGGAGCTAGAGCTGCCGTATGGTTGCCTTGTGTCTTGTATTTCTAATTATATTTACAAGGAAATTTGGTCATCAAATTAGGCTTTAATCTGACAAATCCAAAATCACAAGACTAAGCAAAGGTTCATGTTATCTGGATGATTTGAAATGATGTATACTGCAAATGAAAATCTATCATTTGCAAATGCCCATTTGAATAAACAGCTTCATACTTTCTACAATCAAAGATATTGCAAAGATAAGCCTAAATATAGAAATACAGAGACATATGTGTGACTTCAGACACAGGAGGGTGGATTTTTGTGACATGTGTGAATTGTCTGTTGGAAGCTTTTTTGTTTTCTTTTCTTACTTTTATCTTCTGCCTTCTCTGTGGCAGCTCTGCTGTTGGGATATGAACAGTAGCCATATTTCATTCTCTTAGGGTAGGTTTTCTTTTGGTTTGAGATGCATTCTTGAGTCTTAATAACTGGGAGAATTCTTATCATAGAGTACGAAATTTGTATTATTAGCCTATGACATCAAAGGCCTTTTGGAGCTAAGCATATTTAATTTCTGACCTTAAAGAGATTTTGTATGTAAAACTCTCTAGAGAGGGGTCTAAAGTTAACCCTAAATTAATCTATGCATAGTGACAAATTGGAATGGATACTTAGAAAGTACAGTGGTGAAACTACAGCTCTGGATATTAAACCTAATTTTCCTAAATCTCTACTGATGAGTTATGTCTCCTATCTCTTAAGAATCAAAAGCTTCTCCACATGATAAACAAAAAGAACCTAAATAACCATCACCAGATGTAATGGATGTCCTACTGCAATTATATCTTGACTGAGTTATCCAGTAACAATAAAAACTCTTGAGAATGAAAAGTGAATTACTGAGTATTATTTCAAGTATTACTTCATAGAAAACTGTAATAGATTCACAGTGGTGTATTCATGTAGGTATTTTATGATCTTAAGAATAACATCATACAAATATACTATGGGAAATTAGTCATCTTTACTATTTAGTAGGACGTTTTATTTGATGGTATAATGCAAATTCACCTAAGTAGAAAATTTGGCCCTTTGTCAAATGGATGAGAATCTCAAGGACTGAATTTTTAATGCTTCTATTCACTGTATCCCAGAAAAGTTCTAATTGCCCCTAACTTTTGTCTCCCTCTGCAGCTCAAGTACCTGTGCAAGTACATTTCAAAGAAGAATGTGATTTAAAAAAATCAAACTTGTTTGGAATAGACAATTTCACTCTTTCACCCAGAGATTTATATTCCAAAAGAAAGACTTTCAGAGGTCCAAGTGTCTCAGAGGCAGACACAATCTATAAACAATAAGTTTTCTTCTACAGAGGCGTTCCAAACTTGCCCAATGTGACGATATCAGCAATCCCATGACCACAGAGTTGAACATTCCATAATCAACTGGGGGGAGGTAAGAATTTCCTCCTTGTTGTGGGTCATTGATTATCCAATCTGCATTTAACCCATTAAAAATAAAAAGCATAGGTGCATACACTAGCTTTCCAGAAACTTTAGATTCACAAACATGAATCAGAAAAAGTAAGAAGTGATTGCATGCAGCATGCTTTCTGATGCTTAAACATAGAATCTGTAACAAAAATATGTAGTGCCCCAATGGCATCTTTGGCTAAAGAGCTAGACCACTGCGCTGGATGCCACCCACATGGACTTATGTGTGACTGTTAAAAATACCACTTTCTTTTTGTCCTAAGTATTTATCAGAAACAGGATCTCAGGCAGGACCCTCCTGAAGGTAGGTGTTAGAGAAGACCTGGCTGCTCTGGGAAAGTAAAGACTGCCCACTTCACATAAAAGACAAGGGAGTCCCATCCCTTGTGTCTGGGATTTGTAGTATTAGTAACTGTGTGGCTAATTCAGCCTAACTCTAAAGAGATGGCTATAGAACCAAGTAACTTTTTCTCAAATCTGTTAAACATCAACAGGTTCTTCTAAGTCAAATTTTCACAATAAAGTCCATCTTCAAAAAAGCTTCCTTAAGAAAAAGGATACATTAAAAAAATCAACTGAATGTATTATGTGTAGAAACAAAAAGCTAGAAAAATCACATTTTAACATTACATTTAAAATTAAAACCTAAATATTTAGGAACAAATTTAACAAAACACGTGCAAGACCACTCACAATATTGCAAATCACAAAATATTGCTGAAGAAAGTGTAAAGAAGACCCAAATGAATGAAAAGATAAAATATTGACATGGATTTTAAAATTCTATATTACTGTCAACAATATGAATATATTATATTGAGCACTAATATGATTATAATGTAAATTTCTCCCCAAATTGATCTACAGATTCAATGAAATCACAATTAAATGTTTTTAATGTCAGCAAAAAGGATTTTTTCCTAAAAATTTGATGATTCTAGAATTTATATTAGAACAGAATCTAGAAGAAACAAAGACTGTCTTGAAAAAGATAACAAGTTCTACTTGTATACTGATTTGAAGATTTTTCTCTAAAGCTACAATAATGAATACAGTGTAATAGTGATGAAATATTGGACAAATATGTTAATGCAACACAATAGAAAGCCCAAAAGTAGATGCACACACACACCTGGTCAATTAATATTTGACAAGTATACAAAGCAATTAAAGGAGAAATATATATTCTTTTTAGAAACTGGTGCTGGAACACCTGAATATCCATATGAAATATAAAATGAACATTAACCACTACCTCACACCATACACAAACAGTAATTTGAGATGGATTATAGATCTAAGCATAAGAGCTACAACTGTAAATTAGCTAGAAGAAAATGTAGGAAAATATTTTCATGACCACCATGCCCAGAAAATACTTTTATAAAAAAGACATTTGTTGTTGTTGTTGTTAGGTGCCATCAAGTCGTGTCTGACTCATAGCGACCCGTATAGGGTTTTCAATGGCTGATTGTTTCGGGATTGCCTTGGGAGTGGATTGCCAGGCCCTTCTCCCGTTTTTGTGGTGCTGGGAATCGAACTTGGGACCTCAGCGACTGCAGAGCGGCGCTCTACCAACTGCGCTAAATCCCAGCCCATAAAAAAAAAAAAGACATAGAAAGCACTAATCATAAAAGAAAAAATTCAAATTAAGCTTCATTAAAAATAAAAGCATCTGCTTAACAAAAGGCATTGTTAAGAAAATGATGTTCTCAATATTATCTCCTTCCCTGTGTGGAGACAGAGACAGAGAGTGTGTTGGCAAGATCTGGTTTATATTCAACATATATAAAGAATTCTTACAACTCAATAATAAGACAAATCATTAGCCAGGTGTGATGGTGCACACCTGTAATGCCAGCACTCAAGAGGCTGAGGCGGGAGGGTTGACACAAGTTCATTTGAGGCCAGTTTGGTCTACATAGGGAGTTCCAGGCCATCATGGGCACAGTGAGACCCTGCCTCAACAAACAAACACACAGACAAACTAACAGAAAATAAGACAAATCATTCACTTAAAATAACGGAAAAAAAAACTTGAATAGACACTATAAAAATTCAGTAAGCACATGAGAAGGTATTAAACACTACTAGTCAGCAAGGAAATAGAGATTAAACCTCAATGAGATATCTCTTCACATCCACCACAACAGCGAAAATCAAAAACACGGACAATACTAAATGGTGGCAAGAAGGTGGTATAACTAATTCTCATATATTGATGATATGAGTGTAAAATGGTACAGTAATTATGAGAAAATATTTGGGAGTTCTTATAAAGTTCAATATGCATGTACTCAGCAATCCTAGACACTTACCCAAAAGAAATGAAAGCTTATATTTGCAAAAAGACTATATGAATGTTTATAATTGCTTTACCAATAATAACCAAAAACTATAAAAACTTAAATGCCACAAATTGTAGGGTGTTAGTGCAGTATAATATTACTCAGCAATTAAAAGCAATAAACTTCTGATACATACAATATGGATGTATCTCTTAGTCATTATGTAGACTCACACACCAGACACAAATGAATATATCATATTACATAAAGCTGAAGAACAGAGCAAGATAATCTATGACATTGGAAATCAGAATAGTGTTGCCTAAGGGGGATGGAGATTGATTAACAGAGAAATCAGGGGAAACTTCTGTTGGACATGTTCTATTACTTGATTAAAATGTCTATTGCATATATGCATGTTTGCCAAAATTCATAAAATTTTGCACTTAAGATCTCTTAACTGCAATTCATGTACACTTTATCAAAAAAAAGTATAAAAGAAAATGAGTAACTACACTGGAGAAGACCTGAGCTGCCACAGACTGTAAAATATTTCACTTCCACCCTGCAAATTTCTCCAGGCTCACTACTTGTTTCTTCTTTCTCTTTCTGGCCCCTACCACTCCATTTCAGGAGTCTGCCTGTTCTTCAAAAGGTGAACCAGTCTGTGAAACATTGTTACAGGGGAAAAGTCACAAAGGCCAGGCAAAGTGGAAATAAAATGTTTTATTAACACTGATCCACATTCGTTGCAAATATTTGACATTTTTCAGAAGTTGTTGTTGTATATGCACTTGGGTCCAGATCATAGTGACCCTACATACAACAGAACAAAACAACTCTGAACACTGTGCCATGCACATGATCTTTTTTTATGTTTAAGCCCATTGTTGCAGACACTATAAATCCATCCACTTGAGGGTCTTCCTTTTTTTTTGTTGACCTGCCACACTCTCAAACATGATATATTTCTCCAGGGATTGGTATCTTCTGACTACATGTTCTAAACATCTAAGAAACAGTCTAGCTATCCTTGCTTCCAAGAAGCACTCTGGTTGTTCTTCTAGGACAGATCTGTTAGTTCCTTTCGTAGTCCATGGTATATTCAGTATTTGTCTCCAGCACCATAATTCAAAAGCATCAATTCTTCTCCTGTCTCTCTTATTCAATGTCCAGCTTCTACAGCCATATGATGTGACTGAAAATACCATGGCATGAGTCAGACACACCTTTGTCTTCATTGTGAAATCTTTACGCTTCAACTCTTTAAGAGGTGTTTTACAGCTGGGCACACTGGCTCACACATGTAATCCCAGTGATTTAGGAGGCAGAGGGGCAGGAGGATCATAAGTTTGAGAGCAGAGACAGTCTGCATAATTTAGCAAGAGCCTGTCTCAAAATAAAAAGTAAAACAAATAAATAAATAAATAAATAAATAAATAAATAAAAATAAAAAGGCACTGGGGGTACAACTCAGTGGTATACAACTTGAAAAGCATGCAAGTTCAAGGCCCTAGGTTCAACCTTCCAGTACTTGGGAAAAAACAAACAAAACAAAACAAAACAAAAAAAGAGAGAGAGAGAGATTTTGCAAAAGCTTTTCCCAATGCAATGCTTTTTTTTTTTTTTTTTTCCTTGACTGCTGCATCCATGGGTGTTGATTATAGAACCAAGTAAAACAAAATCATGGACAATGTCAATCTTTTCTCCATTTTTCATGAAGTTGCTTACTGACCCAGTTATAAAGATTTTTGTTTTCTTCATGTTGAGGGTACAATCCATAGTGAAAGCTGTGTTCTTTGATCTTCATCAGTAAATGTTTCAAATCCTCTTTGGTTTCAGCAAGCAATGTTATGTCATTTACATAACACAGGTTGTTCATGAGTCTTCCTCCAATCCTGATGCTGTGTTCTTCTTCATAAAGTCCAGCTTCTCAGATTGTTTGCTCAGCATGGAGATTGAAGAGGTACCATAAAAGGATACAGCCTTGATGCACACATTATTTGACCTTAAACCAGGCAGTGTTTCCTTGTTCTGTTCCAACAAATGCTGCCTGGTCCATGTACAGATTCCTCATAAGCATAAACAAGTGCTCTGGTACTCCCATTCTTCACAATGTTATCCATAATTTGTTGTGACTCCCACAGTCAATACCTTTGTATAGTCAATAAAACATAAATAGACATCTTTCTAGTATTCTCTGCTTTTGGCCAATATCCCTCTGACATCAGGAATGAGGTCCCTGGTGCCACACCCTGTTCTGAATCTGGCTTGATTTTCCAGTACTTCCCTGTTAATATACTGCTGTGGGTAGTTTTGAGTGGTTTTTAACAAAATTTTACTCACATGAGATAGTAATGATATCATTCAATAATTTCTGCATTTGTTTGGGTCCCTTTTCTTGGGAATAGGCACAAACATGGATCTCTTCCAGTCAGTTGGCCAGGTAGCTCTTTTCCAAATCTCTTGGAATCAATAAGTGAGCACCTCTAGTGCTGCATTTGTCTGTTGAAACATCTCAATTGGTATTCCATCAATTCCTGGAACTTTGTGTTGTGTCAATTCCTTTAAGGCAGCTGCCTTAAAGCTTCTTCCTTCAGTACCTTCCACTTCTTCCTTCAGTACCATAGTTCCTGATCATATGCAAATCCTTGAAATGATTTATCATCTACCAGTTCTTTTTGGTATTCTGTCCATCTTTTTTTGATGTTTCCTGCATCTTTTAATATTTTTATGTAGAATCCTTCATTGCCACTCAAGGCTTGAAGTTTTTCTTCAATTCTTTAAGCTTGAAAAAAACAAAGTGTGTTCTTCCCCTTTGTTTTTCTATCTCCAGCTCTTTGCACATGTCATTATAATATTTGATTTTATCTTTTCTCTAGTTGTCCTTTGAAATCTTCTTTTTAGTTCTTTAACTTTGTCATCTCTTCCTTTTTACTTCAACTGCTTAACATTCAAAGGCAAGTTTCAGAGTTTCTTTTAACATATAATTTGGTCTTTTCTTTTTTTCTTGTCTTCTTAATAACCTTTTGTTTTCCTCATGAATGATGTCTTTGATGTTATGCCACACCTCATCTGGTCTTGGATCGTTAGTGTCTAATCCATAAAATCTGTTCTTGAGATGTTCTCTGAAATCAGGTGGGATATACTCAAGGTTATACATTGGCTCTCATATACTTATTCCAATTTTCTTGTTTCACTTTGAACCTGCATATGAGCAGTTGATGGTCTGATCCACAATCAGCAAATGGGTCTCACTCTGACTTTTGATATTAAGCTTCTTCATTGTCTCTTTCCACAAATGTAGTCAATTCGGTTCCTATATGTTCTATCTTGTGACTTCCATGTACATAGTTGCTGTTTATGTTGGTGACAAAAATGATTTTCAATGAAAGGGTTATTTATTTGATAAAATTCTATCATGATCTCCAGCAACATTTCTGTCAACAGGGCCATATTTTCCAACTACTGAGCCTTCTTCTATTTCCAACTTTTGCATTCCAGTCACTATTAATTATCATTGCATCCTAAATTCACATTTGATCAATTTCAGA
Source organism: Pedetes capensis (assembly GCA_007922755.1). NCBI lineage: Eukaryota > Metazoa > Chordata > Mammalia > Rodentia > Pedetidae > Pedetes > Pedetes capensis. The sequence continues at coordinate 54,865 of VMDO01006968.1, read as the reverse complement.
CTGCCAAAGCTGGTAAAAAAGAAACTTCTCTTTCTTCATTTGTGGCCTTAGTCATGGGTGCATAAATTCAAATAATAGTCATATTAGCTGGCCTTCTTTTTCTGTGTGTGGATATTATTCTATCACTGATAGAATTGCACTTCAGGACAGATCTTGAGATGTCTTTTTTGATGATTAATGCAACCCCATTTCTCTTTAAGTTGTCATTTCCAGCATAGTAGCCCATATGATTCCCTGATTCAAAATGGCCAATACCAGCCTATTTTATCTCACTGATGTTGATGTGCTCCACTTCCCTTTTGATGATTTCTAATTTTCCTAAATTCATTCTATGTACATTCCATGTTCCAATTATTAATGAATGTTTACAGTTGTTCCTTCTCATTTTGAGTAGTGCCACATCAGCCAATGGAGGTCCCTGGGGCTTTACTCCATACGCATCATTAAGGTAGACTCTACTTTGAGGAGGAAGCTCTTCCCCAGTCATCTTTTGAGCTGCTGCTGGGGGCAGGCCTCATTTTCTGGCACTATATCTGACAGTGTCTCTCTGCTATTCATAGAGTTTTCAATGGCTGTTTCAGGAGTTGGCTGCTGGGTCCTTCTCCCTAGTCTATCTCAGTCTGGAAGCTCACCTGAAACCTGTTCACCATGGGTGGTCCTGCTCGTATCTAATAACAGTGACATAGCTTTTAGCATCACAGCAACATGCAAGCCCTCACTGTATGGTAAACTAACAGACAAGTGAGGTTTTCAGAAATTTCAGAAATCAGTTAACTCTATCTCTTAGCAAGTGATGATGACTAACTATAAGTTGTTAATATTTGCCTAGTGATTTATGTTTGGCAGTGTGTCCTTCATATGTGAGAGTCAGTATGACTTAATGCTTTATTAAAATCTATACCCTCCACTTGTTTATTTTTCTCTAGCTTTTTTTTTAATAAGGACCTCTCTATGTAGTCCAGGTTGGCCTCAAACTTATGATCCTCTGGCGTCAGCCTCGCAAGTGCTGGGATTACAGAGGTACTGGCCTGTGTCACCATGCACAGCTAGTAGTTGGACTACTTTTATTTTCAGCTAGTGAATAAGCACTAAAGAATAATTTGATTATCCATGCACTTGTATCTGAAAATCAGAAGAATCACTTTCACTAAGCTTTTACAACCACTAAAATCAATTCTGTTTCATTCTTTGGATTCTAAAGCTTTAGAATCCACTAAGTTGGAGTCATCCTAGAGGGTTAGTACTTTAGGCTCCCTTTTGTTACTTATCTATTCATTAATTATGTTTTCACCAAGTACTCCATTCTGGGCATTGTGTAGATGTTGAAGTTTCATAGTAAATAAATCTATAGTCCTTGGTTTCAAGGACAATCTTGTAACAGAAATTTAAATAATATGATACAGGAATGACAGTGTAAATAAAGGCATTTCAGAGTGTTACAGAAGTCCAAATGAAATAGGTGTTCCCTGTGTAAGGAATCTCTTTGGAATGGGATAGGGTGTCATAGAAAGGATCCAAGGTATTATATTCAAATCATTCTTAAAGAAAACTATGATTTATCCAAAAGGAAGAATGTGGAATATGGAGAGAAAGTTATAGTGAGGAAATTATAGGAAGAAGAAAGAACATGAACAAAGCATGGTGACATGGACAGGGTGAGTCTTTTCTCCAAAAGCACTGGGCAAGCAGCAACACAATCCTCGGGGCATGTGGAAGGGAGTGAGTCTGGAAAAGGACAGGTTTCAAATCTTGTTTCTGCAGAAATGCTGACCCATACACATATATTTCTCCCATACTTTCTCTGACCCTGGAACTCTGTTATGCTCTATGACACAGGAGTGAAGATGACAAGGTCCCTTGTGTCCTGAAACTTAAAGTGGAGGAAACATTGAATAATGAATGGGTACAAAAATATCTTAATGCTTAGAGTTTTTATGTGCTGAAAATAAAGATAAAAACAGTAAGCAGTTGTATATCACAGAGACTGGGTGTAGGGGCTAATTTGGGATTTTACTTGGATAGAAAATTCTTTCTGAAAGAAATCGCAGACTATACTAAAAAGTGGAAGGACCTTCTTTGCTCCTGGATTGGGAGAATCAATACAGTAAAAATGCCTAACCTACCAAAAGCAATTTATAGATTTCACGCAATCTCCATTAAAATTCCAATGACAGACTTTACAAAAATAGAAAAAATGATCCAAAAATTTATATGGAAACACAAAAGACCACATGTAGCCAAACATTATTAAGCTGCAAAACTAGTGCAGGTAGGATAACAATCTCTGACTTTAATATATACTACAGGGCCATAGTAGCAAAAACAGGTTGGTACTGGCACAAAAACTGGCCTAAAGACCAGTGGAACAGAATAGAGGACCCAGAGATACATCAATGCATCTATGTTGTTATTGTTGTTGTTAGGTGACTTCGAGTTGGTATCCAACTCATAGCAACCCTGCGTACAACAAGAGAAACACTATTATCAGTGATTCTCTGCTGTTCATAGGGTTTTCAATAGTGGATTGATTTTTGGGAGTGGGTTGCCTGTCCATCTCCCAAGCCTACAGCACCTGGTATTCCCAGGCAGTCTCCCATCCAAGTACTAACCACGCCTGTCCCTGCTCAGCTTCTAAGATCTGACAGGATCGGATGTGACAAGGCTATGGCTGCAGGCTTAACACATTGATGGCCACCTCATTTTCAACAAAGGATCAAAGCAGGTAAATTGGAGAAAGGGTCACCTTTTCAATAAATGATGCTGGGAAACATGGATATCTGCTTGCAGAAAAATGCATCTCTCAATATGCATGAGAGTTAAGTCAAAATAGATAAAAAACCTCAACATAAAACCAGAAACTTTAAAATTAATGGAAAAAAGGATAGGCAATATGCTCCAACATATAGACATAGGAAAATTTTTCCTTAATAGGACTCCAATTGCTCAAGAAATCACAATAAGAGTAGATAAATGGAATTACATGAAATTAAAAAGCTTCTGTATAGCAAAGGAAACAATCAACAGAGTCAAGGAAATCCCCACTGAATGGGGAAAAAAAATCTTCCCATCCTATACATTAGACAGAGGACTAATTTCCAGAATTTATAAAGAACTCAAGAAAGCAATACCCAAGAAAACAAATAACCCAGTACATAAAAGGGCAAAGGAACTGAACAGACAGTTCAAATGAAGAAGCTCATAAGGCCATGAAACACATGAAGAAAATGTTCAATATCCTTATCCATTAAGGAAATGCAAATTGAAACACCTCTGAGCTTCCACCTTACTCCAGTAAGAATGGCCAAGATCTATAAAACAAATAACAACAAATGCTGGCAAGGTTGTGGAGAAAAGGGAACCCTCTTACACTGCTGGTGGAATTGTAAATTGGTTCAACCAATTTGGAAATCAATATGGAGGTATCTCAGAAAACTAAAAATAGATCTACATATGACCCAGCTATACCACTATTGGGAATATACCCAAAGGGAGATGAGTCATCATACCACAAAACACCTGCATCTCCACGTTCGATGCTGCACTTTTCACAATAGCAAGGATATGGAATCAACCAAAGTGCCTGTCAACAAAAGAATTGATAAAAAAAATTATGGTACATATACACAATGGAATACTACTCAGCAATCAAAAAAATGAAATAATGCCATTTGCAGGAAAATGGATGGAATTGGAGAAAATTATCTTAACTGAACAAACACAAAAAGTCCAAAAAGAGAAATATCACATGTTCTCACTCATATGTGGGAGCTGAATCAAACTTAAAAGAAGGAAAAAATCCTATACATAAATTGGAACATAATAAAAGCTCATGTAAACTTAGCGGAGAAGGGACAGTTTAAGGAGTGGAAAGAAGGAGGGAGCAATCTAGCAAAAGGAAACGATGATGGGAGAAGACAGGAGGGAGAGGAGGGCCAAGGAGGAGAGAGGAATGAGAGGGAGGTCAACCTCAAAGTAAACAGCCCAACTTTAATAGTTTGGGAAATAATTATAATAATACCAAAGGATAGCAATAATGCAAACAGACTAGATTATTCACGTAATACTGCTGACAATGTAAAAAATAGATAACTATAGAAAAAAGTTTGGACTTAAATCATAATTGGATACATGGGTGTAAAGAAAAAATATTCCTACAAAAAGACATGAAAGTAGAAAGGAGACCACTGGTGAGGTGGTAGGAGATTGGGGAGGAGAATCACAAGAGGGTAAGGGGGAAGTTATATGTCCAATGTACAATGAAATGCATATATGGAAATGTCACAATGAAATACATGTCAGAATGAAACACATTAAGTTGTACATTTAAAATTTCCAATAAAAAAAAGAAAATTCTTTCTGAGCAGAGGCCAGTGTAAAGTTGATGCTTTTACAATTCAGGTTATGCTTCCTCATATTCCCAGTATACTTATTTGATTGGTCATTGTTGTTGTGGGGTGCCATAGAGTCAGATCTGACTCATACCAACCCTATGTACAACAGAAATAAAAATTCCTTGGTACCGTACCATGCCGGCACTGTCAGTACTTCTTTGCTATTCATAGAGTTTTCAATGGTTGATTGTTTCAGGAGTCGCTATCAGGATCTTCTCCCATTTTTGCAGTGCTGGGGATAAAGCCCAGGGCCTCAGAGAGCACAGAGCAATCATTCTACCAACTGAACTAAAGCCCAGCTCTCACTGGTATAGGAAATGAAAATGTAGCTAGTTTCTGCTCAGGTACTTAGGCATAACCTGTGGCCTCTTTCTTCTTTGGTCCAATTAGGTAGTGTGAAGGGGCATATATTGTGGGCCAACTGGTCAAATGTCTCTAACAACAATCCAGGCACAAGTGATGAGAACGCAGACTAAAGGAACTCCAGTAAGGATAAAGAGAAAAGGACAGACACAACATATATTTGGAATGTAGACCCAACAGAATTTGTGAGCCACCTTTGTTGAGGGCTGAATTCTTCTAGATGAGAATTGTTGGATTCTCACTCTTGGTACTGTTAACTAGGGTAGGAGGCAAGTGGAAGATAGAATTTGGTAGACAAGATAAGTTTAGTTTGGAGTATAATTGAGTTCTTGTTGCTTGTTTGATATTCTGATGAAGATATACACTTAGCAGTTGAAACTATAGCCATGGAGCTAAAGAGAAAAATCCAGACCAGAGGTATGAATATCCTTCCATCTATCCATCATCAATGAGCAAGAGTTGACTCTCTGGGAGGAAAGAAGATTGTATGGGTTTTATGCTTAAATGAAATTGGGCCAAAACCAATCAACATTTAAATGTGTGAAGAAGGGTGAACCAGTCAATGAAAGTGAGAAACAGTGATCTGAATTGTAGGAGGAGGCAGGGAAGAAAAGAGTCCTTTGGAAACAAGGAAGAAATTTCAAGAAGAGGAAATAGTCTAGGATGCTAAAACTGTGTGGACATCAAGTAAGATATGGATTGGACAGTATCAACTGGATTGAATAACTGGGAGAGTTATTCTGATACTGGTCTGATTAAGCAGAGCAAAATCAACATATATACAGGAACAGAAGCTGGGTTCATTTTTAACCTATGGGAGTAAGAATGGCAAAGAAGAAATCTGTGCCTTTGAATGAAAAAGCCATGGCTATGGAGTCAGAGGAACCAGGTTTGAATTCCTGTCCTAGTTCTTCTGTATGGGGGAACATTAATCACTCACCATCTAAGTTCCTTCCTCAAGTGAAAAACAGACATAGGATGTTTTCTCTACCCCAACTCCTATGTGATTATTCTGACAGTCAAATGAGTTAAATAGGTAAATGCATTGTTAACCATAAATTTGCTCGATCAGGTGAAGTACTGCTGAACTAATAATAGAAGTGGTTCACTTTATTTCATATGTGATTTCCTGAAAAGTTGCACAAATCAAATAGCACTCAGTGTTTGCTATTTAAAGCAACCTATGGTGGATGTTTTGGAAAGTGACAAAGCTTTTTTAACATGAAGAGTCATTCTGCAAGTTTTTCCTCCTTCTTTCTTTCTGTATTTCTTCCTCCTTCTTTCCTGTCTTCCTGTCTCTGTTTGTTTGTTTGCTTGCTTTCTCTCTTTCTTTCTCCCTCTTTTCATTTAATCTGTATAGTTTTTTAAACCATAACTTAGAACAGTGCCTGCCTTATGAAATGCAGTACACAAAGCAAAGACACAACGAGTGCATTCTTAGACTAGAAACTAATAAAGTGGGATATAATGGGACAAATATATAATATATAGAAATATATACTAAGGCAGGCTTGGGAATAGTAAGAATTGCTAAAACTGAAAAGAGAAATAAACTTTTCTTTAAACTGTCACATCTCCCAATGCCATAATTGTACAAAGGGTTTTGAATTTTAGGGCCATTAATTGATTAAGAAATGCTCAGGGGCATCACAGGAGACTTGAAACGTGAACAAGGGAAAAGCATAAAGATTGAGGAAAAAATCTGAAAAAGAATACAATATTGAAGAAAAATAAGCAGAGGGATAAATAAAGAGAAGGCGAGTGGAAAAGTAGGGGAAAACAGGATGAGATTAGAGAAGGCAGCCGTAAAATTTGGAGGTCACCTGGGATTAGAATTATGACTGTATGATCTCCTCACTTTTTGACCTTTACCAAATTGCTTACCCATTCTGGGTTTATTTCCTCATATATTAATATAAGTAATCACACCTACTTTATATTGCAAGAATTAAATGAAAAAATAAGTGTCTAGGACATTGTCTATTACAGCATTAGTAGACATTACTGTTTTTTATTAGGAACCTTTGTTTCTGCAATCTGACTTGGCACACTGACCAAACAGATGAGAGTAAATAAGTCTTATGGGAAGCAATTTTGCAAGCAGCTTGCCTTGTACCCTAGCTCTCGGGATATTTGTCCAGCAATGAGGTGGGCTCATTCAGAGCCTGGTGTTCATTTTCTCCTAGTGGCTTTCTCTGCCTTTACTAAAAATTACCAATCCTTTTCATTGAATGTAGTTTGGCGATTCTGAATACTGTCTACTCTAGAGCTACATTCATAAACTGCTAAAAATTATCACATTATTTATTCAGGATCCTCAGCTTCCCTGCCTCTGATGACCCTGTATTATCACACTCTGAAATTAGAAACCCTGAATTTGCAATTTGACTGCGTTGGATCTGGGTTTTCACAACATGTAGTTTGCACTGTAATAATACTTATAGATCTTTCATTTTTCTACAGAAATTAATTGCCTAAACCACAATGATTTATAGTTGTACTGAACATGATTATTAATTTTCCTGATGATTATACCTGTGGGCGGCAACAAATCTACTTGTGATAGACCTGCCTTTGAATTGCTGCTAAACCTAAAATGCCCATAAGGTAATAACAACTAATTTTTACCTTAATCAACTTATACTTAAAAGAATTTAATATAGGGCACTAGTGCCTTGTGGGGAAACTTGTTTGAAATATAAGGTGCTGAGTTATTTATGAGAATAATTATATATTTGTTACCCTAGTTTGTACTGGGAAATCAGGATCTGAAATGAGCCTGAGATACATTTAAAAATATAATGAACTCAGTAGAGTGGTACATGCTGAAGAACTTTTGCAGTAATGTAAATACACAACAGAGTGTAGCTACTCTGACTGTGGAGAAAAAAGATTATTAAAGCTCACTAAACTGTGCTGCCTCCTTCTTTCCTTCTCTTACCTTGCTAGTGCCTCAAAGTGCTATCATTATTAACAGGCAAGATAAGGCATCGATACCTAAGAGAACAGTCTCATCTTTCTTTCCTCATTACTCACCCTAAAATTACTTTCAAAGGGCTTTGCTCTTGTATTCTAATGAGTACAGGTCCCTATTAGTCGTTCGTGATGTAGGAAAGAATACTGGTTTGGAGAAATTGAACCTGAATCATGCAGTCTTATGTCTTACAAGCACGCCTCGCTTCAGTTTCTGGTGTTGGGGAGGTTCATTCATTTCTGTGGATTTGTTTCTCCTTATTTGGATACAAGTTACAAAAAAAGGCACTGATTATTGGTTGATATGCATACCTTATATAATCCTGTATGTTCATAGCCTAGAAATATTTAAGGCTTTTTCCCTGATTAGTGGCATTATGCAGTTATGCAAATAATCTGTTATATCTAGGCACATTATGCCGTTATGTAAATGATCTATTTCATTTATGTTTCCCACAGTGTAATGGAGTAGTGAAGAAATGCTCTCCTGCATTTCTCCTGGTTTTTAATGAGTTGTTCAGACATAGTTGGTGATCAGTCTGGATTTCTGGATTGGACATGAGTTAGCCTTTCTGTCCCATAGCCACTACATGTGTCTAACTTTCCAGTGCAATTTAGCAAATATTCACTGAAGGCTTATTGCATGTAAGGTGTTTCTATAGGTGGGATCCCCTGAACAGGATCAGGTTTTGCTCAGGTAGATTCTGAAATGGATGTTATTTACTTTGTGATCTTTCCTTTCTACCTGGGTACATAATGAATGTTATTTCAGCTCTATCCATTTTAGAATTTCTTGCCAGACAGGAACTGATTTTTTAAAGCGATAATTTAAAAAAATAAACATGCAAATAATTTAAAATGGCTAATAGCATGTTGTATGATAAAAATATACAGCATAAGCTAAATAAATATAGATATGGCCACAGACAATTGGCTACAAATATACAAATCTAAATACGAGATGGATAGAAATGAACTAAAACTTGTTTGCACATGAAGTTAAAGCTGTGCTTCCCTGGTATCTCACTTGGGTCTTTGCAACATCACACATGCTAGTGTACAGTCTACAGGAATTTAGACCAGGTTGTCCATTTCCTTTTATCAAATCTGATCTACTAAACGTAAACAATTCTCAGCCTATGTATGGGCAACTGCTCAACTTTTATTGACTCACTCAACAAATATTTATCAAGCACCTCCCTATGGTACAGGAGAAAGATTAATCCAAGAACACATGAGCAAACTGTATTAGGTGGTTGGAAACAGAGGCTCTTGGGCTATACCGTGTCCTTGTTAGGAGGTCAGAGGAAGTTCACAGTTTTCGGTCCTGAGTCTTTTTCAACCACATTTATCTCTAACAATATGTTCTAATTAGTTTCCATGCTTATCTGTGCAAAGGCTGGTGCATGTTCCTTGAATAGGCAATCTATAAGTCATGTTTTCTTCCTCTATGGTAGTTGTATTGAATAGGATTCCAAAAGACTCCTCTGGGTTTGGAGTAGAACAATTTTGGGCCTGAAGAACACCATGCTTTCTCTGGTTCTTAAAACAACAACAAAAAAAATTCACTGTATAATTTCTTCCTGTATCATATTATCTCTTTGCTTTTTAACGATTTCCTGATCATGTATATATTTCTGAAATTAGTGCTAAGTGCTCAATCAGGTAATGTTACTCAACTCCTCTTATACACGGAGATCCTGTTGAGGAAAGTATACAAAGAAAAAACAGTTAAAAGTCCAATACCTATATATTCCCAATAGAATACATTGGTAATTTAGCTGCATCTGATTATAATTCAACTCCATTTACTGGAAATCACATTACTGAAAAAGATGCATACCATCTTTTTATGTTTGAGTTCATTGTTGCAGACACTGTGTTTCTTCTCATTTTGAGTCATACCACATCAGAAACTGGAAGTCTCCCTCCATTCCCATCATTAAGGTCAATTCTAATTGAGGATGCAACTCTTTCCCAGTCATTTCTTGAATGCCTTCCAGTCTTGAAATCTCATTTTCCAGAACTATATTTGACATGCTTCTCTGCCATTCATTGGGTTATCAATGGGTGATTGTTTCAGAAGTGGGTTGCCAGGTCCTTCTCCCTAATCACTCTTAGTCTGGAACTCAGCTGAAACCTGTCCACCATGACTGGCCCTGCTGGTATCTGAAATACCAGTGACACAGATTTGGCATCATAACAACACATAAGCCTCCACAGCATGACAAGATGACAGACACATGGGGTCGTGGCTTCTTAATTGTCCTTATCTCTGACTCACAAATAAAGCAAACAATTTGTGCAATTCTTCTGCTACTGCTTTGAGTAGGGTCTGGTTTTGAACACTAGGGTGAAAATCAACTGTTCTCTTTGGATCCAAGCTAAATGCACAGCTTTCACATATAGCCACCTGGCCATGTACCTATAAAATATGATCAGTAGACCATTAGCAGTAGATGTAGAAAACCTATAACTTATACCACACAACATTCTGTGAATTTGATGAATTCACAGGAGTTGATGGGTTCTAAATAGTATTCTTGGATATTTATGGATTGAGATACAATGGCATTCTTCTAAGCTAATAGTTCCTGGAAGAAATGTGGTTCCATGGTCCAGTATTCACACATTCCTAGAAGGTGCTGATCAACCCAAGTCTAAGTTTGTTCTGATATTGTTTAACATACTTGTTGCTGATATAATATTATTTTTATGAATTATTATTACCACCTTATACTTTTCTTGTGTTCTCACTATTCCAAGGAAAAAACACAAGTCATACTTCGGCATTTTCAGGTTAACTGGTATCTCCAATGGAGTACGTTTTAAGGGAAAGAAGCAAGGAAGGAGTAGGGATAAACTGACTAAAATAAGTAGAAAAAAATAGAAAGGAGGACAAGAAGTAGAGAGGGAAAGGAATAATGAAGAGTGAGGAAGAGGGTGAGAGATATCAGTTGAGATAGAATCTGAGAGGAGGGGAAGAATATGAGAAGAGGCAAGAAAGGGTGGGGACAGGAATGGGTGCTTTGAAGACATTCTGCAAATGTAGAGAAAAAAGTAGTAGCAAAAGTAGTAGCAAAGAAACTATGGAAACGTGAGTACTTTAAAATGAAAAATGAATTTTTTTTTTTTGGCAGTACTTGGTGGTTGGACCAAGGGCCTCATACATGCTGGATAAGTGCTCTGCAACTGAGCTGCACCCCAGCCCCTTTTATATTTTATTTTGAGAGAGCAGCTTGCTAAGTGGCACAAGCTGTCTCTGGCCTCGAACTTTTAATCCTCTTGCCTCCACCTCCCAAGTCTCTGGGAGTACAGGCACATCATGGTGCACAGCCAAAAGTAATCATTTTAAAGCTTAGCATAAATATGAAAACCAGAGGAAATATTTGAGTAGTTTAGAACCTAGAGGAATTATATTAAGAGGGAAGAAAAAATTGGAAGTGAAGGTAAAAAGAGAAAGGGTTTAATACCAACAACTGATACTAGAGGAAATGCTTGAGAAAGAAAAGTTAGATATGAAATTCTAGAAAGCACTGATTTTTTTGTTTACTATTATTATATTTTGTCTTTTTAACTTTTTATTATTGTAAATGGATAGTAACAACAATACCAGTATTGCACACAGTACATCATTCTCTAGGTTATATTACATATATAAATCTGGAACAGTATTGGATGAAAATGCACCCAAAAGGAAAAGCACACATAAAAGTCAAAGATAAGCTATAACTTGACAATGTACACAAAAAATCACCTCTTCCAAATCATATACCCTTAGCTTTCCAATGCCAGCTTTAAATTATGTTTGCCTTTCTCATGCATTTTTAGACTTATTAAGCAGAATCACAAACCATGGTTTATTTTGCTGTGTATGTGGAGGAAAATCATCTCTTATTGCAATTAAGTTAGGGAAGGTGGTAAAATTCCATCACTGCACACTTGGAAAGGTACAGATAATCTGCCCCACAGACAGATGGTTCCTTTAGACATCTCTCCTCATGGACCACCCTCCTCACCCTCACATCATCTGAAGAGATGCTCTTCTGGCTTGCACGTTATTTCCTTCAGTATGTTACCATACTCTTGTCTCTGGGAACTCAGTTCTTTCCTTCAGAAATAAATCTCAAAGGAGAAAAAGATTATCAATACCCTTCACACAAGAAAGAAAAATAGAATAAAATATCCCCTTGCAGGATCTGTGCTTGGTTCTTGCCTGGCCAGGCTGAAGTTTGCTGTCTTCAGAAAAGTAAGAAGTGTGTTGCAGAATAGGCTGCTTGCCAGATTTCTTCTAAGCCTCATGGGCCTGAGATTTACTGCTTTTAATCTTTTTTCTGATGGGCATTCTAAATACCTGTTTCATGCAATGTTTAATTTCAGCACAGCAGGTATTTAGTGTATCCAAAAATGGGAATAAGCTGCTTGTTTCCTTGTATCATGAAATGCCTAAAACACAGCTAGGTTTTTACTGCATCTAGTCGTTTATCCCCTTAATAGTCAGTGCCTGTTCCTTTAAAATAGTACTTTTTGTCAATTCTGAGCATTTCCAAGATAATTTCCTGTCACCCATCTCCCTCACTATGAATGTGAAACTCCACGTCTATATTCATCTGGCCACTTTTTGAACCAGGACTGGCACACAACAGAGAGGTCTGGGCTGCTTCTGTGTAACAAAATGGCAGCCGAAGACATCAAAGGAAAACAATCTCCCTACATTTTTCTGCACAGATGCTGATGATACAAGAAGAAATTACTTTCAAAATCATCAGCAACACTATTAGCAATACATTTGTTAATATTTACATAATCTAAAGAAATGTTTGATCCTTAGCTCTCAAGGAAGAATTTACCTCTACGGGATATAACTTGTAAAGTTAATGTAACAATATTTAATATAATTTTTCAAAGAGAAAGTAATTGTTTTTAATTGCCCTAAAAAGGCAAGCCAAAGGAATTGACAATGCAATTAAATAAACTTACCAAACACACACGTGTGCACATACACATACACATCCCTCAAAGGAGAGGGATAAAAGTCAGACATTTTTATAAAGGAAAAAAAGTAAATTGTCCATACTAGAAAAGCAAGTCATTCAAGAGTGGGACGGTTCTTTAAGTTAAAGAAAAGTAGGTCAGATAACAAATATTTATTAAGAATATGTAGCTGACTGGCCCAGTAAAATGCTTTCCACATAAAATATGTGGTTCTCTATGATAAAAGTCCTTCAATAACTCTCCTCCAAACCTTAGCCATTTCTGTGTCCCTCAGGGTCCTCTCTGGCCTCTTCTCACTTAGTCTATTTCAATAATAAATAGATATGTACATAAATTCATACACACACACACACACACACACACATAAATTTTTGAGAAAGCATAAAACCATATAGGCTGAGCAAATCTTGGGAAGACAAGAAATTATTAACAAAAAAGGGCTCCAATAAAATGTGTAGTCTCCTTCAATCCTTTCTCCAAATTGGAACTCAAAGGATCATACCACAAATCCAGTCTGATAATAATAGTGATAACAAATAAAATTTGATAAGGATATTGTTATTGATAATGACATTGATTAGAGCTTACACACGTTGGCTACCTAGCATGTGCCAGGCATTACTATAAGTACATTCTGTACTGGAGTTTGTCTAACTGCATCTGTCCCATCTTGAAATGTCTTCAATAGCTAATGACCTCCCTGTTGTTGTTTTTAGGTTCCACAGAGCCGAGTCCAACTCATAGCAACCCTCATAGAGTTTTCAATGGCTAATTGTTTCAGGATTGCTTTAGGAGTGGATTGCCACATTCTTCTTCTGTTTTTGTGGTATTGGGGATCAAACCTAGGTCCCCAGAGAATATGGAGCAGGACTTTACCAACTGAGCTAAATCCTAGCCCCATAACCTCTCTATAAAGCTCAAAACCTAAGACAATAAATAAGACTTTGCTTAATCTAAGCTCTCTGTTAACTTTTTCTGCCTGCTTTCTCACTGGGTTGCATTTCACACACCTAGCCATCAAGGACATCTTTCAGTTCTAAGACATTTGCTCTCTGTCATCTTAAGATCAATCTTATTTATTTCAAATATCTCAACTCCAACATCACTTCCTCTACAGGACTTTTCCCTCACCTGACATCCTGTAAGCTTGTGCCCAGGGCACTGTGTTTGCTGCCATCAATGCACATATTCTCAAGTATTGCAATTGGAGAATGTCCATACATTCTCCATTATAGCATAAATTCAATATGGACAGAGAAGGTAAATGCTTAAACTTACAGATTGTTCTTTGCAAATATTTATAAAATTAGTTAATGGATAAATGGCCTGCAACCGTAGCCCTGTGGCATCCGATCCTGTCAGATCTCAGAAGCTAAGCAGGCTCGGGCCTGGTTAACACTTATTTGGGAGACTGCCTGGGAACACCAGGTGCTGTAGGCTTAGGATACGGACAGGCAACCCACTCCTAAAAATCAACCCACCATTGAAAACCCTATGAATAGCAGAAAAACACTGACAATAATGTTTTGCTTGTTGTATGTTGGGTTGCTATGAGTTGAATACCAACTTGAGGGCACCTAACAACAACAACAACAATAACAATGGACAAATTCCTCTCCTTACATGTTGCTTAAAGGGTAAGGTGGTAGAGGTGATGCTCTTTGTCTGTAATAGAAGCCTATCTTTCCCAGACCTGGCATGGTGGCACACACTTGTAATTTTAGCACTCAGGAGGTTGAAGCAGGAGGATCTCAAATTTGAAGTGAACCTTGCTTACATTGTGAGACCCTCCCCCTGGCAAAAAAGCCTGCCTTTTCCTAGATGGGAATACATAGTTCATGTCAGATGAAATTCTCCCAGAGAACAGCTGGGTGTTTTCCCTGCAATCTAGCACAATAGTCTCCAAAAAGGGCTGTCCAGAATGATCCTTTTGTTATGCAGGAAGAAATATTGAAATATTCATTTATTGCTATATTTTATAAGAAAGGCTGGGTTTTGATTCAGTTGGTAGAATGCTGCTCTGTGCTCTCTGCGGCCCTGGATTCGATCCCCAGCACTACAAAAATGGGAGAAGGATGTGGCAGTCCACTCCTTAAGTAATCCTGAAACAATCAGCCATTTGAAAACCCTATGAGGGTCCCTATGAGTGGAACCTGACTTGACAGAACCTAACAATACCACTAACAACATGTAAATTAACACTTATACCCACCCTCACACCTATGTTCAACAGCCTTGAGGAGGTAATCTTTGCATCCCAAGGGCGAGGTGTGATAAAGCATGCAATACACAATTACTGCAGGCTCCCTGCACTGATAAAATGGACATACAGGTTCTATTGCATAACTTAACTTTAATTACACTAACTTCTTGTGTTTTAAAATTGCTGTAAAAACTACAGGTTGAAATTAATACAGATTACAAAAGCTATACAGATCAAAGATGATATCAGTAACAAACATGAACTGGAACATCTATTCTTCATGTGAAATTTTCCTCAGCCACATTACTAAAATAAGGGCAATAGAATTTTTAATTTTTATTTTATTTTATTTCTTTTTTTTTTCTCTAGTACTGAAGGGTTGAACCCAGGTCTTCATGTATACTTTGCAAGTGCCACTGAGCTGCATTCCCAGCCTCTTTTTAATTTTTTGTCTTGAGACAGGGTCTCACTAAGTTACACAGGCTGCCTCTAGCCTCTAACTCCTGATCCTCCTGCCTCCACTTCCCAGACACTAGGATTATAGGCCTGCACCACTATGCCCAGCTCTAATTTTAATTTTTAAATGTTGTTATTGTTGTTAGGTGCTGTTGAGTTGGGTCCAACTCATAGCGACCCTATACACAACAGATGAAACATTATCTGATACTCTGCCATTCCTGACAGAATTGTTAGTGCCTCTCTGCCATTCACAAGGTTTTCAATGGCTGGTTGTTTTTTGGGTGTGGGCTGCCAGGTCCTTCTCCCAAATTTTTAATTAGCATATATTAATTGCACAAAATGATGGGTTTCATTGTGATTTTTTTTTTTTTCTGTGGTACTGGGGGTTGAACTAAGGGCCTCACTGAATTGCACCCTCAGCCCATTTTAAGACAAAGTCTCACTAAACTACACAGGGTGCCTCTGGCCCCAAACTTTCAAACCTCCTCCCTCAGCCTCCTGAGTCTCTTGGATTATAGGCGTGCGCCTCTGTGCCGGCTCCCAGCCCCCTTTTTATTTTTTATTTGGAGACAGGGTCTCACTAAGTCACTCACTCTACCTCTGGCCTAAGACTTGTCATCTTCCTGCCTCAACCACTGGAGGTGTAGGGATTATAGGCAGGTGCCAAGATACCCAGCTGTGACACTTTTATACATGTGTATAATGTAATTTTGTCGTATTCCCTCTCCCTTACCCATTCTTATCCTCTTCCCTCTCCTGATCCCTTTCCTCTTCCCTAATTAGAATAATACAATTTTATATGACAATGAATTGACCAAAAATAATAAAAAAAAATTTAAAGGATGATTACACTCATTGTCATCTATGATTAAATTATACTCTGGGTGTTGTGCTTTGAGATGTTAACTGGTAGTAGACTGCATGTGCACGCACACATGCATAATTTGTAAATAAATATGGACACGGGCATACTTAAAGCATTTCCTTCTTTTTGTTTTTTAATCAAAATGCATATATGGAAATGTCACAATGAAAAGCATGTCAAAATGAATCACATTAAGATGTACTTTAAAAAAAAAAAAAAGATGTGTTCAATCAAAAGAGCTTGATTGGTCCAGAAAGAGCAAGCACCTTCCTTCTTCCCTATTCTGCCTTCCGCTTTGTCTCCCCCAACGCCCTCAAGGCCTGAACCTTGCTACTTCTCTTGATGATGCTTTAAGGTCCATCCACGTCTGTGGTGCTGCCCAGTCTCATGTATCTGTCATCCAGCCAGCTCTCTGCTAATGTAGAAGTCAAGCCACTGAATCAGTGGAAAGCTAGAGCTTTTCAGTTAAAACTATAAGACAGCGGAGAAATATCACTATTAGATATTCCCTTAATATCTTTGTCAGTGCAAAAAATGTACTAGCAATTCCTGAATGCAACGAATATAAGCCGTGGTCCTCTCTCTGGAGGAACTGGTTAGAAAAGATAGTGTGCAAACTAGCAAATAGTTATAAAGGAGTGACTCATATCGCTGGTGTCCAAATCTTTCTTCTTTCTTCTGATATCAAGACCAGTAAGCAGGACCCCTTAAAGATCATATATATGTAGATAATCATGGGCCCATGAACAGAACACTGTATCATAGCAATTGTTATTATTGCTATTTGCAAGGCTTTCATGCACTTTATAATGTGCTTTTATAACAAAACACTGGTTAAGCAAAACACATTATAAAATTTCATGAAGGCCAGTACCATCAATAAATAGTGCTTTACATTTTATTGGATCTGGATTGATACTGCAAGACCTATCAATATACACATTTTTGATGATCTTACTTGAAATCCCAGAAATGGAAGCACTATCTTGAAGAACAGGGGCACTCTTTGATAGTTGTCCTCAAGGAGATTTTTAAGATTCTTTCTCCTAAAATTTGACATATTAATGATCTCCTATTGAACCCAACATTCTTTGCTATGAAAATGTTTCAAGGAATTCACTCACCATCGTCCTTGCTAGTTGGAAATGAATGCTTATTGATCACAGGTATTGACCTACTACTTTAGATTAAAACAATACTTTTCAAAGTACACTCAAAAGAATTTAAGGACTAAAGTAAAATGTAACTTAGGCTGGTTACTAGGTGATTGATCACAACTGATTTTGCTGCCATAGAACATAACTTACTCTGACACTGCTTATCTGGGCTCTGGAGTCAGCCCTCATTGAACTGTGCATTATGTATGAATGATTGATGTGGGTTTGAATATTTTGTTAGATTCACCTTTCAATCCATTTTACATAGCTGACTTACATAAAAGATGAGTCCTACTAAAAATTCTTGAGGAGTAATGTAACAATTAGGAATTTAAGTGATGTCTGGTGATTTTGTTCCCCTGAAAGGGTAATTCCTGCTTTGTTTAGAATCATAGAGCTAAAGTCAAGCCTGGCTCATTTAGGAAGTATTTTTCCAAATGAAATATCTTCTTTGCTCATGTCAGAAGTTAGAAGAAAAAAAAAAAACTAGTTAAAACCCTGTGAAGGTCAGAGAAAAAGAATAGCCAGCTGTATATGAACAAAGAGAAACTGCAAAAGATTTGTCTCTTGAGAACTGTAACATTTGAACTTTATATCCTGACCTGCCTTCATTCAACCTCATTTATTCATACCATTACAACTAACTAAAATATATATTTTTAACATTTGCAAGGGATTAGATTAAAACCCATAGAAATGGCAGTGGACATACAGTGATATAATGCCTTCTCCATCAGATTCTGAGACATGAATTCATGATCTCTTTGTCTACATAAGAGCCGGGTTTGACGATGTAAAATGACAGCTGTTTTCATCTAGCTTTTCTTTCCAGTCAGTCTATTTCACACAACAGTCCATCATTAGAGATCATTACTGTATTACCATTGTTAACAAGGAAGAATAAAGCCTACGCCTTCATCTTTCCTAGATATAATAAGTCTTATGGAATAAGAGTACCCTAAAGGCCCTTAGCTTCTAAAAATGATTAAACTTCATTCAAATCACAGCCTGTAACCCACTTCTGGGCATAGTATCAAAGTCAGCTCCATAGGTGTGATCTAAGGCGGTATACTATTCCTGCCTCAGGTTTTGCACAAGAGTAGTTTGCATGCATTATCCTCAAAGAACAGATTGCCTTTTACCAAAATCCTATGCATTTTGGCACTTGGTGAGTGTCTTAGATGGCATTAACTGTAAAACATTTCTTTTTACATAATTATGGCTTTGTTTTGAGTGTGTGCTAAGATGGTTGTAAAAGTTTTAAATGTGAAGGGCTTTAGGAATAAGAGAAAATCTTTGAGCAAAAACGAAAGCCTGCTTTTAACAATTAAAGTTAAAAATTTCTTGACAGTCTTTCAAAACTTAAAAAAAATGAAAACTCTGCAAGGTTATTTTAATAATCGTTCCACAATTTATAGCATTATTGAAAATGTATAGAAAATACAAGTTGTGATGATTGTGAAACACCTGGAAAATTAGAGCTATTGTTTTCATGGCATATTTATGTAGCAACAAGACAATCTTTGTCAATAACTGATAAAAATAAATGCAGAGAAGCAAAGTGTTCATTCTAATAATGAAAAATCCTTCCTGGTACTTGGGAAAGGCCTTTGCCTCAGGCATTTACTTAGATTCCTGAATTCACCAACCTTGCCATGAATGTGTTAATTGACATGCTTGTATAAATTTTAGTAAAGCCATAATATTTTTGCATGGCAACTATTAAAAATATTTTTTCTCTTAATTTCACCAGGGAGGCTGAGACTCTGAATTTTTCCCCCTTGCAGGAGGGAATAATTTAGATTTTCTTCCATCCCTGTCAGAAGTTGAACAGACGAACAAAACAGATTCTTCAGAGACAATTTTACACAGAGTTACATCCATCCAATTCAATTATAAATTAAATTGACTAACGAACCATAGCTCATTATGGGAATCAATTACTCAGAACTGTCTTTGGACCAAAAATGTGGAAAATAAAAAATAATGGTCATACTTCAATATACCAGATTGTCAACGTTTGAGAGCTCTGTTTTTCTCTAGCTTGGCATAGTCCAACGCCAAAAAGAAATGATAATCATTTGTTTTACTGCTCCTAGAGATGTTCTCATTTTATGAAGACTAGTTAATTCTTGAGTTTTGATCTCTTTGGGATGAGTACCTCAGGCTTTTCTGAGATGACAGGCCAACCCTGGAGTCACGTAATCGCATGGGGATCTTTCAGATCAACTTATGCAAATGTGTTATTAAAAGGAGCCCTGTTCTAGCCCTCTAGTGCCACCCAAGCAATAAGACTCAAAAAATCTTGGGAGGTTGTGTTAGAAGCATTTTATTAATAAAATGTTTCTAGTAATGGGGTGGGGGAGGTCACAACTCTCTGGACTATTTTCAGTCCAATTGTTTGGTAAAAAGAAATCCACTGAGAATCCAATGGCTATCTTATTTACCAAACAGTAAGAGCTGATAAACACCATTAAAGCAGTGATACTCTAAAATCTTTCTCTTTTTGAGGTCCACAGGAATTTCCCATCTGTTACAGTGAATAAAAAACTATTCCTCTATTTTTTTTTAGTTCTGCATTCATTACCTTATCTGCTTCTCATAGCAATATTAGGAACTAGGTACTCTGAGCATGTGTAGGTGAAGGGAGCATTCAGGAACACACCCCCATACCAGGAGCTTGGCATTGCAGTGTGGAAGACTGCTGCTCACTCAACAGGTCATGACAAGACAGTCAAACAAACACACTAAGACATTTTTCAAGGATCTGAACTATGAAAGGTACCTTAGTATAGTTTTTCCTCTTATACTACTATTCATTGGTACTTAGAGAATAGCAAGAGTAAATATTTCCAACTCAAATGCTTACTTAAAGAACTGAGATCTCTTTTTTAAAAATATTCCTATGTATATTATCCTAACCCAAGGAAACCAAACAGAAACTGTTTACTCAGGAAAAGCCATACTTTACACAAAAGCAAATTAATCCATATAGATATCTAATTCAGCATAATTTTACTTAGAGCCTCATATTTTAAAAACACCCATTTCTAAAAATGGATTGGATCTGACTTTGTTTCATAGAAAATTATTGTTCTAAAACATCAGACATAAAAAAGAAGTGACTGGAAATTTTCAAATGTGTTTTTGGCTCATACAGTGAGGAAAAGGACATCACCTTCGTTGTTTATTTATTTATCATTTACCATTAGAATAAAGGAAAAGAATAACTGCATTGCCCATATGTTCAAAAGAAAGAGAAGAATGAAAAATGGAGCTACAATTTAAAGTGCAAGCATTTAATAAAAGATCTCTTGAAAAAAGTCATTTCAATAAATGGGACCACAGTTCAGAAACTCAGATTCAGAACTAGAAGTTCACAGATTATGTAGTGTGCTTTGGATTGAATAATTTAAAAGGAAGATTGGCTGTTTTCTACACTAAATCAGCACAATTCAACTTGTTTTAATGGCCTTCTCTTTTGTTAACTCCTCAAGATTTGGGATCAGGCCTATTTTCAAATTCTGATTCTTTCCCTCACTATCTAGAAGCCAATGGGCAAGATCCCTAAGCTTCCATAAGTCAGTTTACTACTCCTTAAAACTGGAATAATAGTAATACCTGCTTCCTAGTGTTATGAGAATCGAATAAGATAATGCATGCACAGTACTTCGCTCATTGCCTGGCACACAGAAAGATTCAATATATGTTAGTTATTATTCCTGGCATGATTGTTCTTTTTATTTTGTAATTTCAGACTACGTAATAGCACACTGTCAAATCCAAAGGGAAAAAGTAATTCTCTCTTTTGATTCTATTCTCATGCACTTTTAAAAAACTATACCATGCCCTATTTCCCAAATAGCCAGCCAATAAATATCTTGAGTGCTTTCCAGGGTTGCTTGAAAATGTTGCACAGGGTGCCCAGGGTATGCAGCTGGGCATCCAGAGGACTCCTATGGGGCACACAGTGTTGCTGACTTCTCCCAGTCCCCTCACTCTATGAGCACCTTCAACACTACCTATTTCTTAGTGATGTCCCCAGTCCAACCAGTACTTGGGAAGCCACTTGTCCAAGCTTTGGGCCATCACAGAAGATGACTGTTAACTGAAAGCTAGCTGCCCTGTAGGCTCTAAACATTCAGACCTGGAAGTCTGATAAACATTTCTGATGATTTGTCAGAATTTTGAAAGTATGCTTCTTAAAGGCCTCATGCATGGTCTAAGTGCATTGCAAGAATATTTTGCTCTTGAGTCCACATTCAACAGAACATTCATGTTATCAGAAGTAAATGCTTTTCTCTTTACTCCTTCATGTAGTGATAAGCAAAGAACCTAAGTGAGAGAGGCTAAAATCAGACTTGTATTATATTGCAGTAGTTTTTGGCAAAGCTTCTGCTGTTTTAATTTTAACCAATTAGAAGAGCCACTTTTCTTTTATTTCAGAAGTGTATTAAAAGATATCACATTCAAAGCCTGAACATGCCTGCAATTAATTACTGGTGTCCGGCTAAAGGTCTAGCATTAGCTATTGCCATGACAACCTTTAGAAGGCCTTGGCCCACCTGTTGCAAGATAGAAATGGCATTAGGCAGTTGGTTCCTGCACTTGGCCTCCCTCTGGCCTATGGGGAATTCGTACTAATTAGAATTAGTTGTCCTTCTGTAGTCCAGCTCCTGACACAAATTGCATTCTGTAGCTTTTTGTTCCACTTGAGTTCACCAACAAAATAGCCCAAGCCACGTTTGAAATGAAGTAAGGCAATATAAAAGGATTTTATGTAATTGGCTAATATACTTTAACATTTTAACTAATATCTTCAGTGTTGGTTCCTTGGAAGGAGCTTATTTGCATTCTCTTTTTACTCAATGGTTGTTTATGATCATACAGGATGCAATTTTAATATGTATTATTTGGGTGTCATTAACCCATTGTCAGGCTCAACTGCCTATAGAATAAAACAAGTGACCTTTAAAAATGATAGCTTGAAATGGCCTCATGGTGATGTTAGAGACATACAAACAACAGAGAAAACAAGAAAAATACATTCTCACATCTCACTGAAGAAATGCTTTATTGAAAATGGAAGTCCAAAGAAGAAGAGCAGCAACAAAATAGAAAAGTCTGAAAGTGAAAGAAATCATGGGGTAGTTATGTTAGCATGTGCAGTTTTGCCAGAAAGCATGGTCCACAGACAGGGAGAGCCAATGAGATTCAGCTTCAGGATCCACAAAGGGAGCCATGAGAGAGAGGCATCCATCAGTATTTCCCAGATCAGGTTAACTCTTAAGATGTGTTCTTGGGGGAATATTAGGTGTGATGTGAGGGGATGTCGAATATGCTTTATCTTACCCTACATCTTGCTATGTGGAGGAGGAGAAGAGCTTCAGCAATGGAGCAACGTGATCTAAGAAGTAATGTCTATGTGGTATTTGTCATCTCACTGTGGAGTCATTTTAGTTATTTCTAAAAATACTAAAACTCCAAAACACAAAGAAAGATCAGTGAACTAAAAAATTCCTTTTAAAATTTTCACAGGAATAAAGGGCCTGGAAGCCTCTGTTTACCCAGCATAGAGTCATGGTTTTGCTCTACTTGGTTCTACAATCAACACCCGTGGAAGCAGCAGTCAAGAAAACAAAAGATGCATTGCTCTGGGAAAAGCTGTGGCAAAAGATCTCTTTAGAGTATTGAAAAGTAAAGATGTCACATTGAAACTGAAGGTGCGCCTGACTCATGCCATGGTGTTTCCAGTCACATCATATGGTTGTGAAAGCTGGACATTGAACAAGAGAGACAGAAAAAGAATTGATGCTTTTGAATTGTGGTGCTGGAGACGTCTACTGAATATACCATGGACTATCAAAAGAACCAACAAATCTGTCCTAGAAGAAGTGCAACCAGAGTGCTCCTTGGAAGCAAGAATGGCTAGACTGCATCCTACATATTTCAGACATGTAGTCAGGAGAGATAAATCCGTAGAGAATGACATCAGGTTTTAGAGAGTGGCAGGTCAATGAAAAAAAGGAAAACCCTCCACCAGATAGATTGACACAGTGTCTACAACAGTGGGCTTAAATATAAATAAGGTCATGTGCCTGGCACAGAATCAAAAAGTGTTTCAATCTGCTATACATAGGGTCACTATGAGTCAGACTCAACTCGATGTCACCTAACAACAACAACAGGTAGAGTGACACAGTGTCTACAACAATGGGATTAAACATAAATAAGATCATGTGCCTGGCACAGAATTGGGGAGTGTTTCATTCTGCTGTACGTAGGGTCACTAGGAGTCAGATCCAACTTGACAGCATCTAACAACAACAACAACAACAACAATAGGCATTTTGCCCTAGAAAAAGGACTGGATCCTATGCTTTTCCCTCCCCACCTAGGTACCTCAATTTCTAAGAAATCAGGAGACAAATGGCCTCATATTTACTGAATGTCTTTCTATGCAACAGTTTCTAAGGAAAGTGTCTTAATCTTCCTACACACAAGTAAGACAGAGTTTTATTTTTATTAAATGAGACCCAGTAAGAGCTAAGAGAGTGTTCCTTCCACAATAGATGTGTGCTTAGTTGGAGAAGATTGTTACAAAACTACCACTTGCTTGTTCATGAAAAGGGGGATGTAAGTAAATGTAAGTAGTTTTAAAATAAAATCTATACACATCCTAAATTCATTCTCTAAGCTTCCATATCAACCTTATATTGTTCAGAATGGGACCGATGCCAAGAACGAATATCTCTCTTCCTTTCTCTGACTTTGAATCTGAATTCTGAAATGATAAGAGGTACTTTAAAATTCTTAAAATAGATGGATTTAGGAATGTCTGAGCCAAGGTAGAGCCTAGTTACTCATAGATAAACCAGAACAGCCTTCTTGAGTGTATTAAATGTAAAATGTATAAAATGTGCAAAATGTGCAAGAAAAAATCCCTAAAAAGTCCAAGGAAATTTTAAAGTCTCATTTTAACTGTGAAAATTACCTGCCTTTTCAATCTTTCTGTGTAGTATTATAAAGTATTATAGACCTACTTGGGAACAACACGAAAGCTATTCTTTAGAAAATAAGAATCTTCCAGATGAAAATGCCAATGTGTTTATGAAGAAAAAGGCCTCACCACATTTTCTGTGTGCCGGGCAATTTAAAGTTCCTTTGTTTGTAAAACTCTCCTTAGCCTTGAGCCACTAGAGAGGAAGCAAAAAAAAAAAAAAAAAAAAAAAAAAGAGAGAGCAAGTTTTCACTTAGGTCTCCTTAACAGATAACATCAGTAATAATAACAGAAATGAAAGCTAACCACAAAACGCAGTACAAACCACATTACACCTCTGGTTGAGCAGGCCAGATTAGTTCATTGACTTGCCAACATGAGCAAGCTGAACAATCTACAGAAAATTCTCTACTGCCTTGCCAGAATACAAGGGGGGACAGCCCTGAAATACATTAACACCAGTGCTCTTGTGAACAGTCCCTCAGTAAGGAGTGAGGTTCCATGGAGATGCAGAGTTGGTCCCTCTCTAATTTCCTCTGGGTTAGTGCTACTGCTTCAGAAACCAAGTTACATTCATGTCAAGATTTATATGAGGAGTCACCTCTTTCAGGAAGCTTTTCCAATACCTCCCACTCGCTACATCCCAACATGGTACATCTTCTGTATTTTCCATGGCAATATGTGTTTACTTCTAACTAAAATCTTTGCCTTTTTATTGACAATCTCTTCAATGTATAGGCTTCCTAACCAAGGTATTTGGTCTCCCTATAAATACCAAGCCTGCAGCCATAGCCCTGTGGAATCTGATCCCGTCAGATCTCGGAAGCTAAGCAGGGTCAGGCCTGGTTAGTACCTGGATGAGAGACCACCTGGGAACACCAGAAGCTGTAGGCTTGGGAGAAGGACCTGGCAACCCCCTCCCAAAAATCAATCTGCCATTGAAAACCCTATGCACAGCAGAGAAGCACTGACAATAGTGTTTCCCCTGTTGTACAGAGGGTGGCTATGAGTCGGATGCCGACTCGACGGCACCTAACAACAACAACATAAATACCAAATAAGACATAGAAATTATTTTTACTAACATGGACCAAATAAGAGCTTTAAAATGTTCCTACCAATGCTCTTCTGTTTCTGGGGCTGCCTCTGAGATATGTTACTGGTCTGAGAGCACAGGTAGACAAAATGTGGGTCTTCCAAAAATCTACCAGCATGTCTACCACATAGTTGTTGTTGGGTGCCCTCAAGTCATGTCTGATTCATAGCAACCCTTATAGGGTTTTCAATGGCTGACTGTTTCAGGATTGCCTCGGGAGTGGGTTGCCACGTCCTTCTCCCGTTTCTGTGGTGCTGGGAATCCAACTTGGGACCTCAGAGACTGCAGAGCGGCGATCTACCAACTGAGCTAAATCCCAGCCCTAGCACATAGTAGGTATCTAATAACTGTTCAATGAACACATTCATGCATGAATGAATTGACTATCATGATAAAAATAGCAGTTAAGCTTGATCGTCACCTTTACCTGCTTCATAAGTTGGGTGGAATGAGATCATCAGATGCTTAGTATTTTAGTGAAGGGTTCATGCTTTGGTAAAATCCTGCAGATAGCCAACTCTTTAGAAAAGTTATGCTGATCTAGATTATTAAATGTTTAAATTAGCAAATAACATCTTTCCTTTTGGTCCTGACAGAATTCATGGCTCTTTCTCTTACCCAAGTGTCTTCTGAAGATGAAGATGGTTTGTAAAACTCATCTGAGGAACAGTGGTAAAATCAGGAAGGTCAAAGTCTCTGGAAAAAGATGGAGGTTTGCTTGGAGGACAAAGCCAGGACATTTATTCCTAGGCTTAATTGTTCTAGTAATACAAGAATTTTACTTCCTTAAAAGTGGGTCTCAACAGTGATACAACATTGGGAAAAACCTAGACCTAAGCCAAAAGTCATATTTGCAGTGACCTTGGGCCAAGAACTCCCTCTCAAGTCACAATGACTCGTTCACAGCATTCCAGGGTTCTGGATCACCCTCAGAGTGAAAAGGAAAGGAAAGATGAGAATCTCTGTGATTGGCAGGCAGTTCCAAGGCCTCGTGGCTGTTCAAATAGCTAATATTTTGGATATGACCTTTTGTCTCATTTCTTTACAAGTCAACAAGGCTTTTCTCTGAAAAATCGTGTTGCAAAAGGCCGCAAAGTAAGTATTAAGGAGAGAATAAAATCATTTATCAGAATTGTATCAATTTGTAATTAATAGTCAAGAGACAATTAAAGCAGATAGTTTTCTACCACTGACACTACCGTCAAAATAAATGTGGGGAAGATAATTATAGCAATTAACAAAACAGTTAATTTTACTTTGTCATTAGATAAAGTTCATTTTGATTTCTGATTAAGAGAATATCAATACCAAATGCTTTTCTTTCATACCTGTTGATGATTATATATTTAGACTAGGATACATATCAGTTTCTTAACTACTGACTTGCAGTAGGAAAACAATATATTAACATTCAGATGCTTTAACAACTCTCAGCTCTTTCTTCACAACCTGTAGTCTATGGCTTTTTTACCTACTCAGCAAAGAAAAATTTACATGATCTTTTTTACTGGAAATTTTTAATGTACAACTTAATGGGTGTCATTACGACATGGGTTTCATTATGACATTTCCATATATGCATTTCATTGTACATTGCTCACATACATAATCTTTTTTTAAGACAAACACAAAAGTGTTTGGACCCAGAATATATTTTTCAGATGAAGGTGTTCACTTTCTGTCTGGAAAGTAATTTTCCTGAAAAGCTCCCAGGGCTGATCTCTGATTTTGGTCATCTACAAATCACATGATCCAGCAAATGAAATCCCTCTAGCAAATAAGCCTTAGGAGTGATCATACCCTCCAAGTAAGAAAGACTTTTATAATCACTCAGCCAATTGAAGAATTGTTATTTTGTAAGACTAATAAGCCCCAAGATGAGGGGGCATGCCTGTGCACATATCTTTCTGTGGGGGAACTCTTGGCATTGGTATAGCCTGCAGTGAGGGTCCAAAAACATTATAAATGGGGCAGAAGAAAATACACATGCTGCATTTCTTAGTAATTGAAGCAATTAGATAACCTCATTCTTGGATGCTTATAGCATTCCTCATTAAATCTGACTATGTTTATGAACATTTTGTGCCAATTATACCTTTAAAAAAAAGAAGATAAATGAAAGACTTTAGTGTTCAAAGCTTGGTTGAGAGGTGAGAAATGTGCCATAGATGTGGAGGTCCACAGTTCTCTTTTGATACCATTTCAAAATAGGCTATGTATGAGTCTGCACTTTATTACTGGTGGGGGGACCTTGCATAAATTACAACAATTTTCTTGACTCTGTTTCTGTTTTTAACAAATTTTAGGAGTATTCATAAAATGACCACCAGTCATTTGCACCTCTAACATTCAGTGAGTTCGTGATCTTTACCAGGGCCAAGATTGACAGTGGATAACTTTAAAAAGACAGAGAATTCATTGTGCTTCCCCATATAAAATCCTAAGCTTTCTAATCAGCAGTATGGTGCAATCTTCTGTTTGCTTAAGTAAAAGGACGGAAAAAGCACATTTTTTAAAAAGTCACTGTAAATCAGCTATTGCTGCATAACAATTGGCACCAAAACTCATTGGTCCAAACAATAATCATTCATTTTTCATAAGTTTATGGATCAGCTGGATAGTTGGCTGATCTGGGCCTGGCTCAGCATATCTGAGCAGGGTATGCTCATTCATCTGTGTTTAGCTGGTTAATTGGCTAAAGGCTGATGGCTCAGACTAGCCTTACTCACACATATGGAATTTGGCTGGGTGTTAGTGGGGGAGACAAATGTGACCAAGTCATGAGCCTCTCATGACCAACTTTTCTAGAGAAGACTTGCTTCTTCTTGAGGTTTAGGCTCAAAGTTACCACTACCACTTTTGCATGTTCTATCGGCCAGAACAAATCATGAAGCCAGCCCATGTTCCAGAAGTGGAGAAATAAGAGTCTACTCTTATCAGAAGGAGCTATAAGGTCATGTAGCAAAGGCCATGGCTGCAGGGAGGAATGAAGAATCGTGATTATTTTTGCAATCAGTCTACCATAGTTATAAATACTTTCTGATGGACTGCTATATGTAGGCACATTTTTGGCTATGGGGATAGAGTGAGAATCAAGATCCAATAATCATTTTCAAGAAAATCATGTGTTAGGGTAAGGGAAAGAACCAAAATCAGCTAATTAAAGGGCAACATAATAAATATCATAACAAGGTAATAGTAGAGAGAGTGTAAATAGATATATTTTTCCTTTAGCTCCCTCAAGGGTCCATAGTGTCTAGCACATATTTAGCAAATATTTGTTTAAAAATTCTTGGAGATAAATTGTTGTCTTTTTTTAATCCCTCATATTGGTTTTCCTCTTCTTTATAGAACCAAGATGTGGGCAACTTCTGCTCAAGAAACCTAAGGGAAGTTTCCCAGAGGTGGCAACATTTGAGCCAGTCTTGTTTAAAGCTTTATCTTAGGGCCTTCTGACTTGCAGAAAGCCTGACTCCTGGCTTACAGAAAGTATACAACACATATGTGATGAATAAATAATGAAGAAAGAAAAGGAAAGCATAAAGAGAATGAAAAAAAGGTCATTTTAAGAAAAACAAAATCAAGCATCTTGGCACACACCTGTAATCCCCGTGACTCAGGAGGCAGAGGCAGAAGGATCATGAGTTCAAGGTCAGAAACAGCCTTCACAATACCCTGTCTCAAAAAATAAATAAATAAACAATGAGCTGGAGGTGCACCTCAGTAATAGAGCACTTGCTTCACATGTGTGAGACCCTGGGTTCAACTCCCCAGTACTGAAAAAAAAAAAAATCCCAGAGAAGGAGGAAGATGATGAAGAAGAGGAAAAAAGGTATTAAAAAAAAAAGACAACAATTTATCTCCAAGAATTTTTAAACAAATATTTGCTAAATGGGTGCTAGACACTACGGATCCTTGAGGGAGCTAAAGGAAAAATATATTTATTTATACTCTCCCTACAGGTAGAGCATATATTTACTTACTCTAGTTCCTTACGTCCTATTCATACAACATCACCACAGCTAACAATTTCCAGGAGACAAAATTAATGTTGATGAAATTAGTAAAGATGTGACCCCAATGGCTGCTGAGCTTTTCAGGTGCCTAAACTCAATCTTCAAGATAACACTCATTCAATAGTAGCCATATATCTAGTAATCTCATCAGAAGCTCTTTTTTTTTTTTTTAATTCCTTTTCAAAGTAAAGTGCTCAAAAAAAAGGACACAGTCCATAGTAATGTTATTGGTTGGGATCCTCAACTGTCTAGGAATAATCTAAATTTTATGGACATCCTAGGACATGAAGGCCCAGGATAGTTTTTGCAGTTCTTATAAACCTATCAGTGCT
The DNA here is from genome assembly GCA_007922755.1 of Pedetes capensis. NCBI lineage: Eukaryota > Metazoa > Chordata > Mammalia > Rodentia > Pedetidae > Pedetes > Pedetes capensis. The sequence continues at coordinate 25,015 of VMDO01006968.1, read as the reverse complement.
CTTATAAATGGTGTGGATGAAGTCAAACTCCATGCTTCTCTATCTCCTTCATATTTCTAACAATTAATTAACAAAAGCATAATGCCAAAAGATGTTTGCAGAGTGTTTAGCTGGTTCAAGGGTCTTTTTCAGTAGGTGCCAAAATCCTAAGATTTGAGTTTTCTCCATGTGTATAATACCCACCCAAAGTGATAAACCTATGAATCATCATCAAATAAACTCAGAGTGGTCCATAAAAGCATAAATAGAATTGTTGTTGTTGTTAGGTGCCGTCGAGTCGGTATCCAACTCATAGCGACGCTCTGTACAACAGGGGAAACACTATTGTCAGTGCTTCTCTGCTGTTCATAGGGTTTTCAATGGCAGATTGATTTTTGGGAGGGGGTTGCCAGGTCCTTCTCCCAAGCCTACAATTTCTGGTGTTCCCAGGAGGTCTCCCATCCAGGTACTAAGCAGGCCCGACCCTGCTTAGCTTCGGAGATCTGACGGGATCGGATGCCAAAGGGCTACCGCTACAGGCATAAATAGAATACACAGACTAAAAGTATTCAATGTCCTTAAGTTTGTCTGCTTAAATCCCGTTAGGCTTGCCTTGACTTCTTTTAAAGCCTACGAGCAAATGTTCATTTCCATGGGCTAACCTATAGTTCTCTATTCTTTCTACTTTATTTTGTAATACTAAATGTTAGGTGCCGTTGAGTCGGTATCCGACTCATAGTGACCCTCATAGGGTTTTCAATGGCTGATTGTTTCGGGATTGCATTGGGAGTGGATTGCCAGGTCCTTCTCCCATTTTTGTGGTGCTGGGAATTGAACTCGGGACCTCAGAGACTGCAGCGCAGCGCTCTACCAACTGAGCTAAATCCCAGCCCAATACTAAATAGATATATGTGTTATTCAAATAATGAACAACCAGAAGGACACAAGTACCAACCAATTAGAAAATTAGAATGCGCACATAGACACTGTAGATGTGCCCTTCATTACACCTTAGCTGTTGAATGGCAAGAGATTTGGGAAGAGATGTGGGGTGCTATAAAGACCAGGATAGTGTGGTTAAGAGGAGTAATTTTGGGGTTCCTGAATTCTGCTTTTCACCAACAATCACAATTAGGCTGTGCTAGAGTAGTGCATACCTGGTGCCCCTCTGACACCTGCCTCTCTGGTTATGATCAATTGTGGACAAGTTACACCTTAAGATTGTTGATTTTTCAAATTGGGTGGTAATGATGGGAATGGTCATGTGAGTTTCCTTTTATTTCAAGTAACACAAACCATCATTCTTTGCCTTACTATAAGAAAGAAACTATACATTTGAGAAGACCAGGACAGGTAATGGTTACATAAAATCAGCTTGCTATGTGTTTCCTAAAAGTGAAACACCTACCAAGCAAATGTAAAACCAGACCTTGCACTGGGATTAACATTGTTATTCTCCTCCTTCCATCTCTCCCCCCCCATCCTTGGATTCTCTTAGCACAACTGCTGTTAACATGGTCTGGAGGCTGGAGCTCTGGCAGTGGAGGCTGTTGTAAAGAACATGTGTAAAACAATCCAAGATCCAGTCTTTGGTGTGGGCACTGGGCTGCATTTCTGTGTTGTTCTTATGGTCTTTAAAAGCAAATGTTTTACTAATGCAGTAAGACTGGAGCTTGATAAACAGAACAAATGTTATTTTAAACACCATAATGATAATAATTTAATCAAATGTGATTTGCTTTTAATAACTTTATTGGCCCTTTCATTTTGAAAAGTGGCCATGTGAATGGTTTGCTTTTTTGTTTTTAATGAGAGAGGAGATAAATGATCCTGCATGTGGAACAGAAGACAAATAATGATGCTTATTCCCACACTCTTTGTTTCATGGAACAAAGTCAGTCCACCCGACCATTACCACTGACTGGCCTGAAACTCCAGCCTTTTTGATAAAGCCAAAGGCAGCATTGGGCCTGGTTCCCTCCTCTGAGCCTAGAGAAAGGGTACCCACCAGCCAGATCAACACTAGCATATGCACGGTGCCCATTTACTTACAAAACACAATCAGTAACATGACTTCCTTTAAACTATTTTACTCCCATTTTATGGGTGAAACACTGAGTATAACTAACTTAAATCATAAGTGGTGAGCCTTGAACCCTGCCCTTCCACCTCCACACTTAAGCTCCCTCCTTTGCACCATGGTGAGTAGTGTGTTAATACAACTAGCTATAATTCTGAAAAGAACTAAATCCTATTCATTCCTAAACTCTATCATCTCATACCATGGACCATCAGAAAAAGAAAACATAAATAAACAAGTACCACTAAACCCACAAACCTGCTGGGTGAACAGACTTTGGCATAGTATTGCCTTGAAAAGATTCAAATTAGAAAATTGCATTCACTCACACCAAAAGACCCCTCTGTAATTTAAGTGGTTTATGATGGTAGAAGTGCCTACTACTACCTCCTCCAATAAGGGCAATACTGTTTCTAAACACTGTACAAATTCAGGATTGTGCCATCATTAAAGCATTCATGGGTTTTAAATAACCTTCATTCTGCTGAAACTTAAAGCTCATGGAACTAATTATCTCTATTTTATATTTACCCTTTTTTGTAGGACTTGCCAAAAGCAAACTTTTAAAACTTAACTTGGTGTTGTGAATTCCAGACATTAAAGCCACACACCAAATCAAGAAAACCACAGATTGTTGAAATTTAGGTGACAATGCCAGAACATGGTCTTGATGTCCTGAAACTGATTACTAAATAAAGAATAATAACAGGAAGGGGTTGGGGTAGAGGTAGGCAATAGGGGAACCAGATAATAGATTTCCCACCCACCTCACCTTTAGGACCCCTTAAAAATTGCTTTGAAAAAGAAAAAAGTGACTAGTAAGTTTATTTATGCTTTTTAAAAAGCACTGCCAATCCCAATTTATCAGTTACTGTCTTGTGACAATTTATTCATTGTTCACTGTTAGATGCCAGAAGTTACATAGAAATGCATGATTGGTGATAGCTTCTCTATTTCAATATGGTATAATAGAGATAACACAGTGCCCAAAAGCTCTGCAGCCGACTTTTTTGTCTGCTTTGTCTCTTTTCATTACTCTATCAGAATCTTCATTTAATATAATCCAAAAAAGCAAGGTAATTGCTTTACTTATCGGTTATCATTGCTCTTGCATACTTATCGTGTCAAAATTATTTATGTGGATAGGCCAGGTTGATCTTGCTGCATTCAGAAGCTTAAAATTTGAATAACTGTTCTGCCAGTTAGGTTATCAAAATTGCAGCATAAGCAATGAGCTTCTGTTTTCTGGATGTTGGAGGAGGGAAATGGAATCGTCTCCCAGATGTGCTGGTGGGGAGGACTAGACCAGGGTGGCTCTCAAAATTAGCTCTATGGTGCAACCCAGCAGAAATGACCACAGAATGAAGAAATGACCAAGAAAGAAACTGGAAGATTCATTGTGTAGGTCTGTGACAAAGTCAAAGAGAAATGAAGCCAATTGGGCCCTGCCTTTCAAGATTTATCCTCAACAATGTCCACAAAATGACCAATACAATTACTCTGAAAGGCAAGATGAACCTCTCAACCCAGGTATTCCTGCCTCCCTCCCTCTCTTTTTACAACTCTCTACAGATGAGTATTTCAGAACACTTTTTTTCTACTTGTTAAACATTTGTTAATTGTCAAGTTTTGTCACTTTAAAAACATATTAGGCTAACATGAAATGTGGCAGGTTTTCAGTATAAAAGCAAACGTTTATATCTACAAAATAATTTTTGTTGGATATATCTTATTTTGAGGCACCTCAGTCTCTCTTTTTGAGGAGTGTCTCATTCTGTTGTACATAGGGTTGCTATGAGTCAGACCTGATTCAACAGCACTAACAACAAGAAGTCTCTCCTTTTTTTTTTTTTTTCTTTAGTAAATGTTAGTAGTAAAAAGAAATTACTTTAGGATATTCATTCCTAGCTCAACATCAGAGACTATAAGGTAGAGAATGATTTCTTTGTTTATTTGAGACAGGGTCTTGTTATGCAGTGAGGACTGGCCTAGAATTTGTGATCCTTCTGCTTCAGCACCCCAAATACAGGGACTAAAGGCATGACCACTGTGCCCAGCTTTAAAGTTTCCTTTCCTGCTCAAATCTACACCAACAACAGATTACAAGTGCAAGAGCAAGGAAAGCTGTTAAATTTTTTTTCTTCTTCTTTTTTCCTTTTTCTTTTTTCCCCACATTGAGGACTTGAACCCAGAGCCTTGCACATTTTAGGCAAGCACTGTACCACTGAGCTATACCTCAAGCCCAAAGCATCAGCAAGGTTTTTTTTTAACCTCATTTTGTTCTTCCAGTGCTGGGGGTCAAACCCAAGGCCTCACACATGCTAAGCAAGTGCTCTACCACTGGCATACAAACCCAGCCCCTCAATGGGAATTTCCTTGCCCACTTTTTCCAGGGCTACTAACTTTCTACCAAATTTTCTATTTTGGAATAGAAAGTGTTTGGGAAAGTAATCCTGGTGTGGTGGTACCTTTTTATACTCACCTTGTTATTGTTGTTGTTGTTAGGTGCTGTCCAGTCGGTATCCAACTCATAGCGACCCTCTGTACAACAGGGGAAACACTATTGACAGTGCTTCTCTGCTGTTCATAGGGTTTTCAATGGCAGATTGACTTTTGGGAGGGGGTTGCCAGGTCCTTCTCCCAAGCCTGCAGCTTCTGGTGTTCCCAGGCGGTCTCCCATCCAGTTACTAACCAGGCCCGACCCTGCTTAGCTTCCGAGATCTGGGATCGGATGCCACAGGGCTACAGCTGCATATACTCACCTAGTCATTCTCAAGCCCAGTCAGGAGATGTGTAGGTCTAGTACATGATATTCTTGTGATTGTCTTAAGATCATCTTAGGCTGTGTAATGGGTATTATGGAATATTTTTCACATTCTGTCAATGAAGCACATGTCTGTCAGCTTGTCATGCTGTGGGAGCTTGTGTGTGGGTGTGATGATGAAATCTATGCCACTGGTATCTCAGACACCAGCAGGGATACTCATGATGGTCAAGTTTCAGCAGAGCTTCCAAACTAAGACTAGGGAGAAGGGCTCAGCAGTCCACTCCTAAAACAATTAACCATTGAACAACCTATGAACAGCAGAGAAGCACTATCAGATATAGTCACACAGTGTTTCATTCTGTTGTATGTAGGGTCACTATGAGTCAGACATACCTCTATGGCACCTAACAACAACTAACAACAATCCTTTGTTGGAGCTTTAATTCCTCACTTACATGGTTTGTCATGGTGCTGAAACCATGTGAAAGAGCACTTAGAGCATATTTGTGTTTTTTTCTTATTCTGCTTAAAACCTAACATTTATATAATCCCTCTGGAAGTTACTATTGTTTCAGAAGATAGAATTGAAGACTAAGCGGACCTGATGACCTTTAAAGTTCCTTGCTAACCCTGAAATTTGATCCTTCTTTAAGAATCTAACATAGTGTGAGTGTATTTGAAGAAAGATCCTCACTTGGGGTAATGGCCAATATCTCAATGCCTAGAATAGTGTGTGGTATCTAATGTACAATCAAATATGTATAAAGTGAATGGATATAAACTAGTGTGACCAGACTTTCCCCAAAATCTCAATCTCCAATATGTCACTCAACATACAAGAACTCTTTGAACAACTTCCCTCAATATTTGGTGCATTATTTTATTATTCCAGTAGCAGTGACCCTTACTACTTTGTATTGTCACTCTGAACAAAACATATATCCTATCCTATGCTGAAAATATATATCCTATCCTGTGCTGAAAATATTAAATGATACAAGAAACATGAAGAGAAGGTGGAAGGAATACAGAGTCGTTATACAAAAAAGAACTGGTAGATGACCAACCATTTCAAGAGGTTGCATATGAAAAGGAGCCAATGGCATTGAAGGATGAAGTGAAAACCACCTTGAAAAAACTGGTGAAACACAAGGCTCCAGGAATTGATGGGATATACCAATAGAGATGTTTCAACAAACAGATGCAGCACTGGAGGTGTTAACATGTTTGTGCCAACAGGTTTGGAAAACAGCTACCTGGCCAACTGACTGGAAGAGATCCATGTTTGTGCCTATTCCCAAAAAAGGGATACAACTGAATGGGGAAACTATTGGACAATATCATTAATATCACACATAACCAAAATTTTATTAAAGATCATTCAAAAGCAACTGCAGCAGTATATAGGCAGGGAATTACCAAAAAATCAAGCAGGATTCCAAAGAGGGTGGGGAACCAGGGACATCATTGTTGATGTCAGGTAGATATTAGCTGAAAGCAGAGAATATCAGAAAGATGTCTATCTATGTTTTATTGACTACGCAAAGGCATTTGACTGTGTGGACCATAACAAATTATGCATAACACTTCAGAAAGTAGGAATACCAGAGTACCTAATTGTGCTCATGAGAAATCTGTACATGAACCAGGAGGCAGTTGTTTGAATACAACAAGGAAACACTGCCTGGTTTAAAGTTGAGAAAGGTGTGCATCAGGGCTATATACTTTCACCCTATCTCTTCAATTTATACCTTGAGCAAATAATCCAAGAAGGTGGACTTTATGAGGAAGTACACGGCATCAAGATTGGAGGAAGACTTATTAACAACCAGCGTTACGCAGATGGCACAACTCTGCTTGCTGAAAATGAAGAGGATTTAAAACATTTACTGATGAAGATCAAAGATCATAGCCTTCAATATGGGTTGCAACTCAACATCAACAAAATAAAAACCCTTACAAGTGGGTCAGTATGCAACTTCACAACAATGGAGAAAAGATTGAGGTTGTCCAAGATTTTGTTTTGCTTGGCTCCATAATCAACAACTGTGGAAGCAGTAGTCAAGAATTCAAAATTGCTCTAGGAAAAGCTGTGGCAAAAGATCTCTTTAGAGTATTGAAAAGTAAAGATGTTACATTGAAGATGAAGGTGCACCAGACTTATGCCATGGTATTTTCAGTCACATTATATGGCTGTGAAAGCTGGACATTGAACAAGGGAGACAGGAAAAGAATTGATGCTTTTGAATTATGGTGCTGTAGACGATTATTGAATATACCATGCACTGCCAAAAGAACTAACAGATCTGTCCTAGAAGAAATACAACCAGAGTGCTCCTTGGAAGCAAGGATGGTTAGACTGCATCTTACATATTTTGGACATGTGGTCAGGAGAGACCAATCCCTAGAGAAAGACATCATGTTTGGAAGAGTGGCAGGTCAACAAAAAAAAGGAAAACCTTCCACCAGATGAATTGATACAGTGACTACAATGGGCTTAAACATAAATAAGATGGTGTGCCTGGCAAAGAATCAGAAAGTGTTTCCATCTGCTGTACTTAGGGTCGCTATGAGTTAGACTCGACTCAATGGCACCTAACAACAACATGCTGAAATACTGAATTAGAAGTTAGAGACTGCCTTTATATTTTATTATTCCCATGATAACTGATGAAGGTCTTATACACATTAAATATAAATAAATATCTAATAAAACAATCAGCTGATTACCTCTCAACTTTATGCAAGGCTTTAGAATCAAACCATCAGCCAGGTGCTTCTTCTTTAAACATATCTCATTCCTTTAACTGTTTTTAGGGGGCATATTTTCATTATCACTCCTTATAATACTTCTACAGAAACTAAAATTTGAGCCATGCATGGAGGTGGAAATGTTAATGAATACCTGTTGAATGCTGACTTTTAAGAGATGGCACATATAAATTATTTACACTTAAATACAGCCTGCCCTTAATGCAAGTTCACTGCATTCTTTATTCATTAATTTATTTGTTCAACAAGTAGGTGTTGACTATGTGCCAGTCACTATGTAGCTGCTAGGATAGAGGGATGAATAGGATACTTTTTCTGCCCTTGGACAGTTTAAAGTCCAATGATGGAGAAAGAAGTATAAACAAATAATTATATAGTTTAAATGTGTATGGGCTACCTGCTAGTTGTATAACCTTGAACAATTCATGTACTTTCTCAGAATGTCAGCTTCCTCATTTGGGTAAATAAGGATAATCATCTTGAGATTATTTCTCTGTGATATAGCTGGTTTTTCATGGTGTAGTGCCTGGTAGGTACTCTGTCAACATTGATTATATCTGAATGTACCAAGTACCAAGGGACACAGAAGACAGAGAAACTAACTCTCCAAATGTGAAGCAAGAAGGGTTTCCCAAGGCTCAGACTTGAAGGATAAGTGAAGAATTTGTAAGACAAAAAAGGGAAATAAATCGATCCCAGTAGTCGGAGCATTAGATACAAAGGCCAAAGGTGGGAAAGATCTCATCAATTATAGAACCAGTGAATAGTACTGCTTGGGGACTTTGCATGACTACTGATCTTCTACTTCTACCCAATCATTGCCTGATAGTTCTCCTCTCCATTCAAATTTGTGGGTATTCTTTTTTCTTTCTGAGTTAAAATGACTCTTCATTTAAATTCTAGAGTAAGAAAGCCACTACCATATCTGTGACATATGCAAAGTTTTAACATATGTCCTTCATACATGTTAAGAAAGCAATTGACATCTGAATAATGATTCTGCTAAAACTTTGCAATTTAATGTCATGCTTTTGTGTTATTTGCAGCATTTTGATGACAACATATCATTGGACAAAAGTGGAGAAACATGGCCAACATCTAGATTTCTTAAATTATCTACATGCTTAATAAGATATGGATTAAAATCCTAACAAAATGGTAACAGTAGGTAAATTAAATTTAAATGTCATATTCCCCCATAAAAATAAAATTTTTTATTCAGTTTTGGATACTTAGTGTTCAGTTGATCTAATACATGAGTACATTTTTCTTCAGTCATTACTACCATTACTATATGAGATTATCTAAAATTTATCTGGATTGAGGTCATCAGCATGCATTGCTTTTTCTCTACATAAAAGGTCATTCATTATCAAACAACTTTTTATTGCCTTTTAAAAATAGGTACTCCATTGGCTATTTCCCAGTGATCTGGGGTCCTGCCAATCCTCCACACATCTTCACGTGTTATCATTCTTGGCTCTGTGTTTACATCAATTATTTTCTTGGCATATCCAAGGTAGAGTTGGTCAAGCCCAACTAACATGAAAAGATGTAATGCCCCAAAGTCAATTTCAAGCCAGTTCAAATTCTGCTTTAACTTCAACTTTTATCTTAGCCTTCTTTGGTTAGGCACATTTCTATAGTTACATTGTTTTATGATCACTCTCTTCTATATACATACAAAACTGCCAAGAAGTTCAGAGAACAATTTAGAATCATCTAAAGTGCTTAACACCATTAAATCCTACTTGATCCATGAAGAATAATTAGCAAGGTCTGTGCAGGAATTCCTTGTGCAGGAATTCACCTATTTACAGTTAGGTTTATCTATTTGTGTGCAGTCAGATGAGTTTTAGCCAAGTTCAGACAACCGATTAGAGCAATTCTAAGCCAGCTATGTGGTTTCCTGGCTCAAGATGTTGAAAAGGACTGCATTTATCTCCTTGTCCATCCTAAATTCCCATCAACATAACGATATACACATAAAAATATATAAGTCCTTGGCAAGACTTGAAAAAAGAAACTTAAAAAAGGGATGAAAAACAGTGATATTAGCAGATAAAAAAGTTTGATGAAAACACATAGTTTGGATTGCACTGTTAGATAAACTCTAGCAGAGTAAAGCACAACCCAAAACACATAGAAAAAAAAGATGTAGTAGAGGTGGGTATCATCTTCCTTAAAAGGTCTCTGAGTACCTAAGCACATACTGACGGAAGTGGTTAAGGGGCAGCAACAAAGGATCTGCAATAAAAGCTCATCTTGAGAAATCTGGGCTAAGTAGCCCCTTTCCAGCCTCTATATGTGAAGCTTTTGACTTATTTGGCAGCTGTGGTGCCCCAAGCACCATCTTCATGTAGTAGAAAGAAAAGGTCACTTGTCAATAGTTTGCCTTTGACACAGAGCCCAATGGCAGCCATCCCATTTAGGATAGTGTTCTCTTGGGTAAAATGCTCTATTTAACCTCAACAGTTATTCATGCCAGCTATCTATACTAATCAATATAGTCCTTTATCCACAAAAGTTAATAGTCAGCCAAAATTACCAAACATTAAAGGAAACCCAAATAGAACACAAACATAAATATAAAAACCAATCTCAGAAGAAAGTGATATGAAAAGAATAAATGAAAACATTAAAATTTTCCAATTGGTATCCAAATTCAAGCATATACTGTACTTATAAGAGGCTTCTATGATTTCTTAGAAAAATAAAATTTTCATGCATTAAAAATTGAAAAGCAATGATATAGAACATAAGGCCAGAAGGTTCTACATCTTTTTGTATGTGTGTATTAGAAAGAGATGATAAAAATAATGAAGGAATTGAAATAATAAAGAAGTAACAAAAGAAAATAAGTGAAAGTTCCCCCCAGCTGGAAAAAAAGTATTAATCCAACTACTGGCAACCCCACCAGATGTCAAGTGGAAAAAAATATGCACTCAATACATCTTTGTAAAATTTTAGAGTATTAATTGTGAAGAGAAAAGTCATATAAAATTTTGGAAAGGAAAAGCAATTACTCAAAAAGAAATGAGCAACAGATTAACATCAACTTTTTATCAATGACACAGAATACTAAAAGACTAAGTAGCAATTTTAAACAGATTTCTATATTAAGTTCAATGGTATAATTTGTACAGATGCAAGAAGTCAGAAAGATTATTTCTTATCTATCTTTTCTAGGGAAATATTAGGAGGATATACTCTAGTAATATGAAAAATAATCCAGGAAAGAGGAAAGAAAAGAATCCCAGAAAGAACAGTGTAAGCTAACAAATAATGAAAGAAGTCTTACGATGAGGGCTAGGTCATGAAAATAATGAGCACAAATTAGAAGGAAATTAGAGGAGTTTATGAAAAAAAATGATTCATACTAATTTGAGGATGGTAATATGCATGAGAATATAGAAGTAAAATAAATTCATGGTGAAATATGAAGCAAAGTAAACAATGATATTTTAAGAAATTGTTGATATATGTCTATAAAATATTGTATATATACATTTTTGTCTCTTTTACTTTGATATTTGTTACAATATGAAACAATACTGATTTCTCATGTGTCTCACCATACTGTCTGGTTCTAGGGAGAGCAATACTCGGAAATTTATAAAACTTAAATATAATTTCAGATTTCATATTTTTACGTCAAACAATAGATAGTATGTGAAAGAATTATTCATGGTTACAGAAGCCAAATGTCAGTGGTACAAATGTAATAATATCAATGTGTAAGTGTAAATTGTTATAATAATGTTTGCATATAAATTTCTTTACACTCTAAAAATGTAAATGAAATGACTCAGCTGACAGAAGTCATAAAGAGGGAAGGAAAAAGGATAGAAAGCATAGGTGAGTTGACTTTCTCATCTCAGCTTGTATGGAAGGGTCTGTCTAAAGCCAGTGATTGAAAAACAAACATTAAGTAGAATGTTAAGTAATAAAGAAAACTAATAGAAAAACTAAAACAACAATAAAAACCCACTGACAAAAAGTCAGGACTTAGCAGGGCGCCAGGGAGAAGAGAAAGGTATTAAGTGCATGAAATTTCTCATCTTTCATCTAACAATCAGTAGATACTATCTAAGGTCTTAAAAAATCAAGAATGTAATATATTACTTAGAGATAGCATGATAAATGTCAGAATGCCAAAAAGAGAAGCAATTATAATTATTGCCTTAGGAAATCTTGGGTGACCAAGAAGGGGCAGTGAGTATCATTTTTGCTTTTCATTCATTTTCCTTCTATACACTTTTGATTATTTTAACCACTACTTATGAATATAACATTTAAAAGTAAAATTTTTAAAAATACAGGGAATTTAATTACCACTAAGCAGAATAACTACAGAAAAGTCACTATTATCTGTTTACTCAGCACCTGCTATATGAGGGCTGCTGTGATGAGCTTTAGGTCTATAACAGTAAGTCAGAAAGACAGGGCCTCCAGTATGAAAGAGCTTACTGTCTATCCATAAAGACAGATACTACACAAGTAATTACATGAATAAATTGCTCAATAATACTTATATTAAGTGCTATGAAGGATAAGTGTATAATGAGAAAATATAACAAAATAACTGAAGCCTTGGAAATCAGGTTGCTTTGGGAGAAAAAGCAAGTTTAATAAGATAAGATTTTTTGATATTAATACTATAAGCCACTGGATGTGTGGAGAATACTCAGTAAGAAACAACTAAAGGCAACTAAACTAGCTCCCGCATAAGCAAATGTCTGTCTGTTCTTTTATATAACTTGAGTCAGAAATAAAAGCACTTACAGATTTTCTTAGTTTTAAGCTCTCTGAATTTGAGAAATTTCTTTCAAAAAACAAATCACTTAAAATTTTTTGAAAAATATTACATATTGAAAGCCGACAATTTGGCAATCTGCTATGAGGCTAGGTAAAGACCAACCCACTTTAACATTTGAAAAAAATGCATAGTATTTCCGGAGCTGTCAAGAACTTCAAGTTGTGAAGAAAGTAATTGGATCTCCTGCACTTAAAAACGATTTAGTTACCCCTTTCCATCAGCATTCACTCACATAAACTAAGTGTGAGGAGCAGAAAGCATATTTTAATTCAACCTGTATCCAACCAAGATATGGGATAGAGTATGAGAGAGTAGAGGGTCTTTTGACATGACCAGAGGGCTGGCCAGAAAGGGAAACCTGTTCTGAGTAGAAATGCAGTTTCAGGGGACACAAAAGGAGAACACATTAAGTAATTAGAAAACCATTTTATAGTTTAATAAAAAGTGTTATTTCTGCTTCTTTGAACTGTTAGGACTTCACATGTGCCACATCAAGACTGATACGGTAGATGCAACAGAGGACAGGAAAGGCCCAGAATAGGCTACCTCAGCTACCATGAGCCTGCTGTCTTCCTTACATCCACCTGACTTCCAGAGTCCAGGGGCATACTTTGTGCACACACATCCCCAACTTTCATACCCATTTTTAGTGCATCCAGTTTGAAAAGATGGAACTCAACCATTTGGTCACACTAGGAAAGTAGATTGGGACACTTTGTTAATGGTTGTTTTCTTCAAAAGTATCCACTAATTTCCACTCCAAAATGAAACCTCCATTTAAGCAAGTGCACTGAAAAGTTCAGTCTTGTGTGACTCACATAAAGTCAACCAAGTAAGAAGTTTTCTTTCCCACAAATGGGAAAGCTATATTTCACCAGCACACTATTGTTGGTAAAAATGACAAATGTAACAATAAGTACACCAAAGCCTTTTAGCATAGAAAAACCAAAAGATACTAGATTTCTGACTGCCTCTCTGTACTTCTCAATCTTATGAGCTTTGCCAAAATCCTACAAAACTGAAATTAGGGCAATAATTTCAAAGAGTTAAATATAGACTGATTTTGTTGGGAAACTCAGAGAAAGCAGTACTCATTTCTCAATGTTTTGGGCTTGTTTTCCTTTTGGGAGCTAGAGAATATTTTGTTTTTTGTGAAATATGGTAGTTTCCAGTATCATGATCATGCCCATAATATCTGCTTTGAAGAATATCTGATATTTTGTAATAGCTTTTCCAGAATCATCTTAGAAACCTGTACATAGTATTTACTATGTTCCCAACCAATGTGCGTGTGTATACACACACACCATGTTGTGGTTATTGTTGTTGTTGTTATCACTGTTATGTGTCATCACATCTGATCTGACTCATTGCAACCCTCATAGGATTTTCAATGGCTGATTGTTTCAGGATTGTTTCAGAAGTGGGTTGCCAGGTCCTTGTCCCGTTTTTGCAGTGCTGGAGATAGAACCCAGAGCCTCAGAGAATGCTGAGACATATTCTACTAACTGAGCTAAACCCCAGCTCACACACTCCCTAGAAGGTTAGTATTCAGAGAGGTTTGATAACTTGTTCAAGATCAACTACACAGGTGGTAGAACTAGCATTTGAATCCTAGTAATGCTCCTCTAAGAGCTGTAATGAATAAAATGCATCTTGTAAGTAAATGTCATATTTTTGCTTGACTTTCATTATTGTTTCATCAGTGTTTATCTTGAGACTTGTGATCTTCAAGTATCAGTGATTTCTCTACCACTTGAACATTACCTCCCTTTCCCTGGGCTCCCTCTACCTGCATTTCCGGCCTGCCTGTCAAATAGTTAATGATCTGTATACAAACACTTACATGAACTAGTGAAGCTCAGCCTTTAAAAGAATCCTAGGGGAATTCTGTAAAGACTCTTTTACAATATAAATAATCATCCCTTAATTTATTCATGTGTAAATTTTTAGTTTCATATAGTAGATTTTCTTCAGGCAGGGTGAATTATGTTGAGAGTTTTTCAGGATTTTTTGTTTTTGTTTTTGTTTTTTGCTTTTTGTTCTTATAGCCCTTCTCAGAAGTATTAGCTTTGCTTTGCCTTTTGTGATCCACAAAACCTGATTATTTGAATGTCCACAACAACCATTCTCCCTTTAGAATTTATAAAAGTGAAAGATAAGTAACACAGAGACTCTGTTAGGGAATATTTCTCATGAAATGGAAATTTTAGTTTCTCTTACTGACTTGGAATGCTTATTTGTTCAGACACAGGACAATGGAAATAAAATTTAAGTGTCCAGAATATTATTTCTATCTATTTTAATTTTGTCAGGCCAGACCCAGTTTCCATAGCAGATCAAATTAAACTTTTATATCAACTCACTTCTCACTTTCTTGTCAAGAAAAATTATATGTTCTCTGTCCCTAGATTTTCAAGCAAATGCCAGCTTCCTATGATGCTGCAAACCCCTTTTTGGCTGTTGTACCAGCTCTAAGAGATCTGCCTTCTACCAGGTTTAGTTTTCTAAGATTAGGAACAAAATGCAGAATAAAGCATATTTTTAAGTACTTTGAGCAAATATTAAAGTTACAATAAGGTCAAGCATTTTGTAGTTGCCACTCCTCAGTTGCAAAATCTTGTATTTTGATCCTGAGTACTGCAAATTTGAGGCTCAGAGTAAGCTCTTATGCTGTAATACAATAACTTTCTCAATTAATGGTAAGTAATGGAAGTAAGCATTAATGAGGATGTCCTATTTACTTTTCTCTGAGATCTCCGAGACACATTTTCCAACCCCTTCCATGTGATCCAGATCATCTTATGGATTTGTTAACTTTGCAATACATTCGATTGAAACATCATAATTCTTTCCATGACAACAGTGTCTGATGTTACAGATGCACAACCAGCAAGGTCAAGAGTTGACAGATGGAAGTTGGAACCATGCAATTACTCCTCCCAAACCATTAGAAAGAATGTAACTGAAGAAAGGTGGAACCTAGTCTAAAACACACCAAACAATAGAAAGCACAAAATAATTACTGCACGTTTAATGAATCTTTCTTTGATATGACAACCAATCCAAGAATCTTTGAATTCCTTTTCACAGTCAAAAGTGAAAACATTTTTGAGGAGGTAGCAGTTTATCTAAATTATTGTTTTACCTCCATCCATCTTTAGGCTTAATCTCATTTGCTTTTATGGATATGCTAACCCTTTTGAATAGCTTTTAACCTTTTAAAAGTTGCCTTGACCTGAATAGCCTAAAAATTTTAATATAATATTGAATGACAAAAATTGAACAAATGAATATTTTTCTTACTAGCAGTCTGGGTGCATCATTCCAGGTCATAGAACAGAGATCTTGTCTGAATAAAAAAATTAAAATACCTGTATATAGCTTGCTTCTAGAAGAAACCTTCAGCTTTGACCTCTGTTTCATTGGCTCCATTGTTCCTTATGCCTCCACAATATCTTGGCTTTCTCTTTTCCAAGGAAAAAAACGTGTTTTATCCTGCACCATGTCAGCCTGAAAGAGCTCTTACTTCAAGTGTCCAGTGCATCATTCTGGAAAATTTAAGAAATCCTCAGCTTGTCTCTTTCAATCACATATAATATAGATAACTTCATGATTAAATGTAATAAGCTAAGCCTTTTGTTTGCTGCTTTCTTTTCTTTTCTTTTTTTCTTGTTTTTTGTTTTTGTTTTTGTTTTTTGGGGGGGTTGCTTTTGTTTTCTTTTGTTTTTTCCTTCCCCATAGTCTCTGGGGCATCATGTATTTGGAATTTAGTAAGATGTAGGACAAGAAGACGATTCACAAATACAACTCACTTTTTAAAATAATCTTAGTGTTCTGTGGAATTTAATTATAAAATTAAAAGAAGGAAAAGCAAAATGGAATTCCCACCAGCCTGTGAGAAAGAGTAGGGGTCCCACAGCCAAACACTATTCCCACTGAGTGTGTGGCAAGAGCTGAGAGAGGGGTCTTCTCCAGGAAGAGCCACTCACCCTCACTGCATCCCAGCTGGGATCCACACTCCAGCATCCGGAGCCGAGGAAGAACTATTGTTGGGAATGTCAGGCAGCTGACATTTTGCCTCCTGCTCACTCTATCTGAGAGGGGGATCTGCATTTTCTAAGCCAGTTGGCAGCATGCACCACAAACAGCAATGCACTGCAGGCTCGTGGTATAGACTGTCACCCTGTGATAAGTGTGCCAGCTCAGTGGTGCAAACGTTTTCAGATACCCTCCCTTGGGCTATCATTCCAAAAAGCAGCACCATCTCCGCCCCCTCCTCCCCTCTCCTTGCACACACAGAGCACCAGGCTCGCGAAGCTCACTTTTTGACATAGTTACAATAACCCATCCCAGCCAGTGATGCTTAAAATTGAACCATGGTTCAAGGGAGCAGAAGGCTCTCCCTGCAAGCACCCTAATGTGTTAAACAGCTATGCCAGGTAGCTTCTCCCTTCTCAGAATCAACTACTTATAGAGACCATCTGTCAATGGAAGTTCCTTTTCATGCAAGTCCTCTAACCTAGCATTTGAAGGAGAAAGAAACTTGTACTTATGTCATTTGCTTTAAGGGCAGTGCCTCCCCACATGTTGGCTCTCACTGCCTGCTCTGATTGCAAGCCTAGAAATGAAAATGGTGTGCAAGTTTTGGAGCCCTGGTGACTGAGCATGCCCCTCCAAATGACTACGTTTGTACAGCTGAGGATCGACATGGAAGGCTTTTTAGGTGGTTGGAATTATTTCATTTGGCACCATGATTGCCTCAAATAATACATATTTTCAGAGAGAAACACGGGAAAAGTAAACTCAAACCAATTGGGACATTTATTCTTCAGGTTTGAAATTAATTTCCTGTATTTCTCTGGCTTGAAAAAAAATCCTGTTGGAACTACCACCTTATGAGAAGAAAAATCAGAAAGTATTTCTTTTACTCCAAGCCCAGTATCAGATGAAGTGGATCTGTGAGGGCTTCTTTAGTGTTAGCCCACTGGAACTTTCCAGCTCAGAGCCAAGATCTGCAGACTGTTTTAGGTTAAGCCCCTGCTCCATTCCATGTTAGGTAATCAGATGTCATTTAGGCAAAATAAATGGGAAGTACTCTAGGAATCAGAAGAGGTGAAAGAGCAGAATCTGGTTTGGATAAAAGCTTAATTCTTCAGTTCCAAGAGGCATACCCCTTCGAAGATGCTGAGCAAAGACAGACAGGAGTGGCCGAGTAATGAAGATGGATGCGTCTTGTTATCAGCAAGCCGTTTACTAGGGACTGACGTAACCTTAAACATTGCAGATAGCTCAATGGCACTTGCCACTAACCCCCTCATTAATGAATAGCGGGCCCTAAATTAACAATGTGCATTTACAGATGAATTCTAGGCACTCATTAAATGATGCTCAAATATCAGGCAGCAACTGTTGTCGTATTCCTGCTAGATTACTCCATCCACTGTGTGTTTAGGATGCCTCAATTCCAGGCCCTTCCTGTCTTCCAGGCTGGAGACTAAATGTGGAGCAGAAAGGGACACCAACCTGCGAATGGAGGCTATGAGGCAGAGATAGAAGCTCAGCTATGAGCTGTTACATCTGTACTTCCACTTATAGGCAGTCAGAACCAACCTCCTATTTAGCTGGTGCCACCAATGAAGTTTGAAATTTTTTTTGAATGGCAACAAACTCGGCCCATGGTGGAATGAGAATTTTTAGAGCACAGCCCCTTACTGCACTTTTGTGGGAGGGCTGAAATGTCTTTTGGGGGCAGAGGATTTAGACAACATGTGGATTAGTTTGGCAAAAGCTTAATTTGTAAACAATTAAGGGCTTGTGGTAAGGGAGCTGGGATCTGGCTGCAGTCAACCAGACCGTCCTTCTTACTGCTCCTCTTACTGAAGCTCTATGACCAGAGCCAACCAAAGCTGTGTTCTCTAGCAAACAGTAGCTGAGCTAATTATCTAGCATGTTCTATTGGGGGTTTCCTCTTGGTTTTGAGGAATAAAATGAGGAGCTGAGGACTTGTAACAAGATGTAATCCCTGTGTGGGAAGGTGTATATATGGCTATTAAATAATAGTATTACTTTCAGCTCTCACAGAAGTAAAAGAAAGAAGCCAAGTATGAGTAAGACATTGGAAAGCAAATTAAGTGGAAAGGAAAAAAACTAAACTTGTGTGGGGGATAGCCACAAGACAGGTTCTTGCAGCTCTAAGGTGAAGAGTAGAAATGGATTTCAGGGGAAAAGGTATTCAGACACATCTTCCTTTGGGTCACTTCTGCCCTGGCTAAAGTCTTAGGGAAGGCAGCACTCTTCTGTTGTGAGGACAATGCATCTGAGGCTTCGAGAGGTCACTGTCTGGAAGCATCCACGCTAAAGAAAGCACAGCTGCCTGCCTGCCAAGGGCACAGGGCAGAGGCTGTGTAACAGCCCGAGAAAATTCTCCACCCCACAGTGCCCAGATCCATGTATGGTCAAAAACAAAGACATTCCATTGTTTCTATGGATTCTTCCCACATAAGGCCATTCAGACTTGGGCGTACATATGTTCAGGGACAGGGTATGCCCTTGGCTGCAGAGAGGCAGTATAAAGGAAAAAAATAAATAAAACAAAATAAAACATTAAAAACCCTCCTAATTTTAAAATGCCCAAGAGACTTGGGTTAAGGTAGGGATTGCATGAGGTGGGGTGCTGTGCTCTTGATGTCTGCCACCTAAATATCCCTGAGGAATTAATTGGGAAGAATTGAAGGGAGTGGGGAAAAACAGGTGTTCCCCTTTTCCAATGACAGTTCTCATTTATTATATATTGAGTCAAAAGTTTCTTTTTGAGCAGACTTTATCACATACAGATAGACAGAGGCTGTGTGAAAAAAGCACCCTGAGCAATCATTTTAAGAGCTGCCCTCATTCCACATTGTGTGACTGAATACAAATCCTTTATTCTTCCCAGTTTGATGATGAGATGGGGACTTAACCTCTGCTTGCCATCATTATCAGTTCACTGAGTTTCTGAGTATAAACCACAAAGCTCCTGAAAATGTAAGTTACTGCATGTTTGCCCTTGCCCCATTCCCCCCACATCCAAAGCAAGCCAAATACAGAGCTTACTGGGAGGGAAGAAGATCAATAGAAAAGAGTTTCTTATTACAACATTCCCCTGGAGTTCTCAGAACTCCATGCATGGGATCTGTAGTCCCAGTGGTCATACAATTAAGGGAGGAAAAAAAAAAAGTGGACTTCAGACAATGAAAGAGAATGAGCAAAGGACGGACGCAAATCACAGCATCTTTTTCTGTCTCCATTATAAGCTGCATAACCCAGCTCATCATAGCATATGTACAGGCTGCATTTCCTCAGGTTTCAAAAGCCTGATGGTTCAATCAGAAATGTATGTCATAATAAAGCAACAAAAGAGCTGTCGCTTACGTAACCCTCACTGGCAAAGTCTCAAGAATCCCTAGCCCATAGCTTTCTGATTGAGGAGATCCCTGGGGTGTCTCACATGTGTCCCAAATCACTGCAAGCGTCCTCTACTCTCACCTCATGGCATTTTCTCTACTTTCTCTGTCGTTCCTGACCCCTAAAATGACTCTCCAGATGTTAAAATTGACATCAATCCTCTAGCCAGGTATTTCTAACCCTGTTCTTGTCTTTTATAAGAATCTGACCTTGGCCTAGAGAAGTTTTTTTGGACCTACATGAAAGAAACCCATTCTTTCTCAGTCTAACATATTAGTTGGGAAGTTAAAGGGTAGTCATTTATTTTGGGGAGAATATTCTCCTTGGGGTATAAGTTATCAATCCCAACCTGACAGCTATGAGTTCTTCCCTCTGTCCAAAGAGAGTTTCATCAGCTCATTATACCAGCCCAGATAGACATGCCCAGGTATGTCCAGATTGGCTGACCCTATATATATGGTGGGGGCCCTTGCACTGAGATGAAATAATTTTACCAACAATATTGCTACTATATATAGGATCATGCACTGACCAGGTTAGCTTTGACATACAGCACCAATGCGTTTATTGAACTACCTCCACAGTAGGGTCATACTACCTGATGTAACAAAATATGTTGGTGTTAGGTGCCATTGAGTCAGGTCCAACTCATAGTGACCCTATGTACAACAAAATGAAACACTCCAACACTGTGCTATGCCCTGGCACTGTCAGTGCCTCTCTGCGATTCATAGAGTTTTCAATGGCTGATTGTTTGGGGGATTGTTTCAGAAGTTGGCTGCCACGTCCATCTCCCATAACAAAATGACATAAACATGTGTTAATAACATCAAATACAGCAGAAATTTATTTCTCCTAAAAAGTGGGGAGGGCTGGGATTTAGCTCAGTTGGTAGAGCGCTGTGCTGCAGTCTCTGTGGTCCCGAGTTCAATTCCCAGCACTGCAAAAATGGGAGAAGGGCCTAGCAATCCACTCCCGAGGCAATCCCAAAACAGTTAGCCATTGAAAACCCTATGAGGGTCGCTATGAGTCAGATACCTACTTGATGGCACCTAACAACAACAACAACAAAAAGGGGGGAGGGTATTCTTCCAAATAATAATCTGGGATACTATACCACTACCCTCCTGCTTGTAGTTTCACTATCTCCAAAATTTCTTAACCTCTTTGACTCAGCATCAACACACTATTTAAACAGCCCTGGTAAAAATGAATTGTATGATCATTTACATATAAGGGTTAGGGAGCTGAAGATATATAGTCCCTGGCTAGGAAATTATTTCTCTGCAACAACTCTGCACTCTAGAAGAGGAAGCAAAAATGTTGAGGAGAGCCAGGCCAGAGCACTAAACTGATGTATATCTTACCAAAAGAATTTTAAACCATGTATATTCAATCTCAATTTGCCCTTATTTTGAATTCTTTGTTTCAGGTGTATTACACCATTCAGTTCTTACCATCAACCTAATATAAGGCAAGTCTGATATTATTATACCTTGAAAAAGAGAAAGTGATGAATCTTAAGATATTTGTTAAGGGATAAGGACAATTTGGACAATTTATTAGAGAGAATGTTATCAGTAGGAATGGCAAAATAAGGACATCCAAGCATCGCCTCTTCCATAAAAGGAAAGAAAACACTTGCAAAAAAAATTTTAAATCAAAACATTCAGAATTCTGTAAATGAATCAAATGTGTGCAACAAGTTAGGAGAGTTTATTAGAGCCAAACATCTGAATTTTCATAAGGAAAGCAAGCTATACCAAAGTATGATATAACCTGCCCCTAGTAGCTTTGAAACCTAAAAGCCCCACAAATATTGAAAAACATCAGCCTAGCAGCCATTACGGGTTGGGGTTTAGCTCAGTTGGTAGAGCGCCACTCTGCAGTTTCTGAGGTCCCGAGTTTGATTCCCAGCACCGCAAAAATGGGAGAAGGACATAGCAACCCACTCCCAAGGCAATTCCGAAACAGTCAGCCATTGAAAACCCTATGAGGGTCGCTATGAGTGGGACAGGACTCAAGGGCACCTAACAACAACAAAGCAGCCAGTGATCAATACTCAGAGAACAATTATTATTTGACCAGCCTGCCAGGTTCCTGAAAGCCCCCAGGTGAAGATTTGTCTTTATATGAGTTGACTCAATACTCACTTAGTGTGGGCCTTTAACCTGAGGGCATGAATAAAAATGAGCAGCAGCAATTGTATAACAATGGAGTTGCCTGGGACAGCCATAATAATTAGGGAAAACAGGAAGCAAATCAAAGCTCTTAAAGGACAAAACTGGGGAATGAAATGTTCAGAGGGTTTTGAAAATTTCTGGCATTTTCCTGGGAATTTAGAAAGATATATGTATATATGAGGCTATCTATATGACCACATAAGACATGAGAAGGCCCTATGCTGTTATTTCTGGTTAACCTACAGCTCTATAAAAGCAAGAAGTGATCAATCACAAATAAAGAGGTCATTATTAAGACTAACACCTGACTTCTTATCTGAAACCGTGGGGGCCACAAGGCAGTGGAATGACATATTCAAGAGTTGACAGACTTACCATGCAAGAATTCTATATCCAGCAAAACTATCTTTCAAAAATGAAGGAGAAACTATAACATTTCCAGATAAACAGAAACTGAGTTTGTGTATAGCTAACTTGTCCTACAAGAGATACTAAAGGCAATCCTTGATGAAATGAAAGACCATTAGACTGTAAACCAATGCACATGAAGAAATGGAGAGCACTGGTAAAGATAATGATACAGGTAAGTATAAAAGAGAGTATAAAAGTATCTTCTGTTTGCAATTCTTTTCTCTTCAGGTAAGATTTAAAAGACAAATGCTTAAAACAATAATTTATAATTCTGTTAATGGACAAATAGATATGTTATGTTAGATAACAATATGACAAAGAGTGGGAAAGAATGGAATTATATTAGAACAAAGTCCATGCATATTATTGTAATTAAGCTGATATTAATGGAAACTAAATTATGATAAATTATATGTTAACCTAACAACAGAAAGATAAAATGCATAAAGCAAAGCCATTTCATTCTTTCTTATGACTAATAATATCCACTGTGTAGATATAACACATTTTTTAATATAATAGATGAATCTTGAAAACATGCTAAGTGAAAGAAGCCAAACACAAAAGACTATGTGTTGTATTAATTCATTTATATGAAATTTCTAGAATGTCAATCCATAGAGATAGAGGCTAAGGACAGCAGAAGATGGGGAGTAATTGCTAAAGGGTACAAAATTTCTTTGGAGCATGATGAAAATATTCTAAAATTGGATAGGAATAATAAGTACCAGCCTCGTAAGTACACTAAAAACAAATTATATTCTTTAAAAGAGTAGATTTTGTCCCAATCTTTAAAATTATGATAGATTTTAGAATATCTGTTTCATACACACACACACACACACACACACACACACACACACACCCCAAACATGGGAAAGTAAGCAGAGATTTGGATACAACTATATCTGACTCAGATTCTCCCCTCCCACCCCCTTTACTATGTGGTTCTTCTTTTACATGTAAAATAAATTTGAAAAGAAAAGCACTAAAGTATTTCTAAGATTTTATTAGTTATTATCCACAACATTTTTCTTTTTATTTCAGTAGTGTATTAGAATATTTTTATTGCCATGTAACAAATTACAACAAACTTTGAGGCTTTAAGTAATACAAATTTATTATTTCACAGTTTCCTTTTGGTCAGGAATCCAGGCACTAGTTAGTGGGCACCACCATTCAGTGTCTCATCAAGTTCAAATCAAGATGTCATCCAGAGCTGTAGTTCTCATTATTGACACTTAAAGTATCATTTCAAAATTCTGCCTATCAGAAATAGGTGCTCCTTACATGCCAACCAAAAAAGAACATATACAAGCATGGTAACTGGGCACCATCTGGGGAAACCTAGTCAAGCTGCCTACCACCAGAGCTAGACTCTACTTGAACATTAGGTCTACCAGTAGTTCCCAAACCTGCTGTCCAGCAGAATCCTGCATATGGGAATTTCTGTATTCTACCACTTAGAAATTCTGATTCAGTATAGAAGGTGTAGTTAACCCTATCCTACACACACACACCACAAAAAAATGAAGGAAGGAAGGAAGGAAGGAAGGAAGGAAAAAAAGAAAATGAAAGAAAAAAAGAAAAAAGAAAAGAAAAAGAAAATTCTTGCATTTTTTGAGAAGTTCTATATGAAACAACAAGGTTAAGAATTGTTTCCCTAAGACTCTGAGAGCCACAATTAGTTGAAAAGAACCAAAATAGCACTGTGAGTAAACTCTATACTGGCTCACAAATAATTAACTTTCCACACATATATAACTAGTTACCAGATTTAATTTAATCACCAATTCCTCCTCACTTTTTATTCATGGGAGAAACTCTAACATGGGAAAGGAAACCTATGGTTTAAATGGAAGACATAGTTGAATACAAATCTCCACTCTACTTATAACTCTTATAATCTCTAAAGATTACTTAAAAATCTCTGTCTCATGTTCCTCAGCCATAAAATGTGGAGAACAATACCTTCCCTACCCAACTCTCAGTCTGGTGGTGTGGATAAAGGCAAACTTTTCTAAACACATGCTCCTGGAGGAACGTCTATGTTGGCCCAACAGTCTGCCTGATTGTTGTTGTTGTTGTTGTTGTCGTTAGGTGCCGTCGAGTCGAGTCCGACTCATAGCGACCCTATGTACAGCAGATCGAAACACTTGCCAATTCTGTGCCAGGCAAACCATCTTATTTATGTTTAAGCCCATTGTTGCAGACACTGTGTTAATCCATCTGGTGGAGGGTTTTCCTCTTTTGCGTTGACCTGCCACTCTTCCAAACATGATGTCCCTCTCCAGGGATTGTTCTCTCCTGACTACATGTCCGAAATATGTAAGACGCAGTTTGGTCATTTTTGCTTCCAAGGAGCACTCTGGTTGTACTTCTAGGAAAGATTTGTTGGTTCTTTTGGCAGTCCATGGTATATTCAATAGACGTCTCCAGCACCACAATTCAAAAGCATCAATTCTTTTTCTGTCTCTCTTGTTCAATGTCCAGCTTTCACAACCATATGATGCCACTGAAAATACCATGGCATGAGTCAGACGCACCTTCGTCTTCAA
>VMDO01006967.1:77166-95353 GCA_007922755.1 Pedetes capensis | reverse complement strand
TAGTTCTTTATCTTTCAGTGATCCTTATTTGTTTAGTAGTTTTCTAAAGTAAGAAAAGTAAACTCTTTGTGAACTTGAATATAATTTCAAAGAATCAACAGTTTTTATAGGACAAATAATTCAATAGTAAGAGGCAAGGTTTATAGCAATTCTTTCCTTTTTTGGTCATGTTACTAAAGAAACATTCAAGAAATTTCTAGGCTTAAACAACATACCAAATGAGACAGAAATAAAAGTGTTCTCCCTGGCAGTCTTCAACTTTTAAAATTGATTAACAGCAATTTTAATGTGCTAATTTTATTGCCACATAAAACATCAAGCAGATTGCATCAGCAGAGGCTCAATGGTAACAAACAATAAAGCTGGGGTTCTGAAGATGTTAATGTGAAGAAAACATTAGAATTCTAAGTTCACAATGAAAAGAATTGAGGGGGAATCTACACTCAGGGTCACAAGTTGGCCTCAAGTCACATTTCTTGGGGGAAGGCTCTGGCACTGTTGTAGAAGTCACTTTTTCATCTATAAAGGCAAGTTTTTGGGGTAATTATCAACATTGCAATTTTTGATGTGACAGAAAGAGAATGTTATTCTTCAAAACATCTCAATTTGTTATTTTAGAACTGGAATAGATTTTATATTTCATCCCATGAAATCTTTAAATCTTTAAAATGTTTAAAAATACAAGCTTAAATTTTGCAAAATAACCAATACATCCATTATCTCACATTGTGGTATTTTAATTTTTTTATAGTTTTAACATTTATACATATTCATACCTAATATAATATATCTGGGCTGGGATTTAGCTCAGTTGGTAGAGCGCTGCACTGCATTCTCTGAGGTCCAGAGTTCAATTCCCAGCACCACAAAATGGGAGAAGGACCTGGCAATCCACTCCCAAGGTAATCCGGAAACAATCAGCCATTGAAAACCCTATAAGGGTCACTATGAGTCGGATTCGACTTGATGGCGAGTTGAACAACAACAACAACAATAATATATCTATAAACACTTGAATTCACTCCAAACATTTATTGTGTGTCTCCATGCCCCATTTAGGAAACTAAAATAATAAGTAAAACAGATACAAACTCTGTCCCCAAAGAAGTTACAATCTAATGAAGAAACTAAAGCATTAAAGAAATAATGGCACATTTTGTTAGGTGCCATTATCAGCTAATATAACATGATTATTTCTCCACATTCCTTCTCAATCTTTTAAAAATAATTATATTGTCTATCTGGCTATTTTCCCATTGAGTTAATGAAATATAACATAAGCAAAGTTCCAACCCACATCCTCACCTATGGATTCTATTTTCCAAGTAGTGAGGAAACTGAGATCCATTGGTAATAGCAGGCATAGCTGAAGGTGAACTTGCAAGACAGCTTCTTCCCTATCAGAATGCCAGTTGCCAGCCAAAAGGACATATTGCTAAGTCTCATTGTGGCCATTGTGCAATGAAATACTATGAGAGTTGAGTAGGGATGGAAAAGAGGAATGCCTAGCATGTGCTAAATAAGAGAGTAAGAGGTTGAGATCCTGTGAGGGCAGAGAAATGTAAAATCCATGGAGAAATAGGGAATAAAATTTTCCCACTTCGCAATACTTTCAAGCCCAGCCCTACAACAGGAAAGGGCTCATTCACAATCTCTAAGGCTACATATTGGGCTGGGATTTAGCTCAGTTGGTAGAGGGCTGTGCTGCAGTCTCTGAGGTCCCAAGTTCAATTCCCAGCACCACAAAAATGAGAGAAG
The DNA here is from genome assembly GCA_007922755.1 of Pedetes capensis. Classification (NCBI taxonomy): domain Eukaryota; kingdom Metazoa; phylum Chordata; class Mammalia; order Rodentia; family Pedetidae; genus Pedetes; species Pedetes capensis. The sequence goes on along the minus strand of VMDO01006967.1, from coordinate 93,595 downwards.
GACCTGGCAATCCACTCCCAAGGCAATCCCGAAACAGTCAGCCATTGAAAACCCTATAAGGGTCACTATGAGTCGGATACCGACTAGACAGCACACAACAACACAAGGCTACATATTAAGCTATCTTAGAGAGAATTGTACATAATACGACAACTTCATCTTTATGCATTATATGGGAGAGTGGGAGATGTGTGAAGGAATCTAAGATGTGAATAAGAATCAATTATTGTTGTTGTTATTAGGCATTGTTGAGTCCGTATCTGACTCATAGTGACCCTATGTACAACAGTCAAAACACTATTGTCAGTGTTTCTCTGCTATTCATAGGATTTTCAATGGCTGATTGTTTTTTGGGAGTGGGTTGCCAGGTCTTTCTCCCAAGCCTATAGCACCTGGTGTTCTCCCATCCAAGTACTAACCAGTTCCGACCCTGCTGAGCTTCCAAGATCTGATGGGATCAGACACCACAGTGGTACAGTTGCAGGCTAAGAATGAATTATGAGCTACCCATTTCACTTATATTTTCTCATTTAATCTCTACTATAACTCTTTGTGTTGGGCACACCTATCCTCATTTTACAGAATACCAAAATTCAGCCGGGAGATTAAGAAAATCATCCAAGATAATAGGGAGTAAAAATGTCAACCCTTGTATATTTTATTCTACTGAATCTAAGAATCAAAATGTCATCAGTGATTGCTCGAAAATTATCGGTAGGCCAATTGGCAGTAAGTACATTTTTCTTTCTTTAATGAGGCAGAAGTTGTTTGCACTTCTAGTTAGATTTTAGATCTGTGTTAAAACGTATCACTTAAGTGTCTCTTCAAATTATTACTTAAATGTAGTTCCAATAACTTATTTTCCAAATTTTTGTTGTGGGTGTTTGTTTCTACATCTATGTTAATACGAGATAAAAGGAAAAGTATGCTAAAATCTGCAATGCAAAAATTATCACTGAAAAATGTCAGGTTTTTATTATGTCAGGTAAGGGACAGAATTCAATAAAACACAAGTAATAATGACACCTTATTGTGCTGTAGTAGGCAAACACTTTTACATACATTAACATACATTAAAACTACTTATTGATATACCTGATAAGTATTCTTATAGGAATTAATACAAGGAACTTCATGTTCTTCTGCCAACTTAAGCTTAGTGAAAGTGACTATACAACCAAGAAAATTAGCTAGTATTTGAAGACAAGAGTTAATAATCTTTATTATCTTTCTATAAGAAGTGTAGTAGCTGTAATTACAGGGTCTTAATTTTCTTTTTTAAAATTTTGTTTTAATATATATTAAAACTATAATAATCCAAATATCATAGCACAGGTACAATCACAGAGGAACAAGATAGAATATGAAGTTACTAGTGTCTGCAAAAATGAATACAGACATAGAATTAAATTATTTCATTTACAAGGCAAAAAAATAAGTTTTTCAATAGATTATGTTAGAACAGTTGCCCAACCTTTAAAGAAGAAAAGAAGTTAGATTCTTATACTCTATACCAAAATAAATTCCAGCGCTATTAAAAAGGTAAAGCCTAAAACATAAAGAAATAGAGTGTAACATGAGTGATTATTTATATAATCTCCATGTGTATGTTTTATAACTATTCTATTAAAAGGTAGATATCAGAAATGATGAGCTAGAATAGAACCTGGGCTGATCTGGCTTAAGTTCAAAGTGAGAGTGTAATTACACAGCCCTGCATGGTCTCCCTCAGTTTATTGCAAAGTTGAGTCTGAAGGTCAGCAGGTAGTGACACTGGCCCAAAAGATGAAATGCATCAGCTAGGAAGTGCAGGATCACCCACAGCACTTTTGATGGAAGTGGGTGGAAGTGAGAATAAGTCAAAACTCACCAATTAACTATTGCCTGCTAAAACACAGATCCACATTCCCAATTTACAGCTGTGTCTAGGCCTCCCACAAAGGAAATTTTTTTAACTTAAATTTATTTTAACATATGTAAAGCATTAAAATTTCACATATGCATAGGTGCCATCTGATCTTTCAATACATGTATACATTGTGTAATGTTTAAATCAAGTTAAATGTGTCTTATCCACCCTAACATTTATCATGTTTATTGGTAAAAACCTTTAAAATTTTTTCTTCTACCTTTTTGAATTGCACAATATATCATTGTTATGTACAGGTATATGACTGTGTCATAGCACACCAGAACTTCTAACTTTTATCTAACTACAGATACTGACATACTGACATAAATAATATTTTATTAACATATGCTTACTGTACAAAATCTTTCATTATGACATTCTCATAAATGTGTATCATGTACTTTGATCTTATTGACCCTTCTATTGCCCTTGTAACTAGTCCTCCTCCCTCCTACTTGTCCCCTCTTTCTTCCCAAATAGTCCTCCCTCTGCTTTTAATGTTTTTTGTTTGTTTTGTTTTGTTTTGTTTTGTTTTATGGTACTCAGGGGTTAAACCAGGGCCTGACACATGCTTGCACTGCCACTTAGCTGCACCCCTAGGCCATTTTCTATGTTTGCCTGAGACAGGATCTTGCTAAGTTATGCAAGCTGCCTCTGGCCTCGAATTTGTGATCCTCCTAACTCAGCCTCTTGAGACATGGGGATTACAGGCATGTGCTACTACACCCAGCTTAAGTTTATTTCTCTTTTTCTTTAAGTCTAGATTCCATATTTGAGAGAAAACATGTTATATTTGTCTTTCTAAGCCTAGTTTATTTTGATTAACATGATGATCTCCAGTTCCATCCATTTTCCTCCAAATGACATAATTTTTTATGGTTGAGTAAAACTCCATTGTGTATATATGCTGCATCTTCTTTATTCATTCATCTGTTGATGGATACCCAGGCTGATTCCATAACTTGACCATTGTGAATAGTGCAGCTGACTTGGATTTGGTTTTTTAAAAATCTTCCAGATATCAAAAATTTTATAATGAAATAATTAGGAACTATTTTCAAAGCTTCTTTGTATATCAGGTTTCAAGGGTAAAATCAGCCTCTCCATGACTGACAGAAAATTAAGTAATGTAACATAAAATTTCAAAGTTCAAGAGGTTTTCTTTTACCCTTCCAAACACCATCACCTCTTCAAATGTCTTCAGCATAACACTCCCTTTTTCTATTAGTGCTGCTATTCCTTTGTTTTCCAGTGTATATTTAACTCCATTTCAAAGACACCCTCTTAGCACCCCTTTCAAAGACATTTTTTGAAATTTATTAATTGATTACTTCCACCTTTTCTACTCATACAGAGCATGAAGTTGTTTCATTATCTTTACATATTATGAGATTCTTCTTCTGCTACATAAATCAGTCAGAAGATAAAAGAGGTAATGCTGGCATTAAGAAATAGGATGCAATTTTTTCCAGCCCCTGTGTAGTACATCTTATCCTCTGCCTGCTTGCAAAGTTGTACAATAGTCTGACTTTAAATTCTAAATTGCTCATTTTTCATCATCATACCTCTTCCTGAATCTTTACTAGTTTCAGATTATATTATTATTCATTCATGCCTCAAATTGAAGCCATTCTCAGCTCTTCTGTCACTTCCCATGTAATCTTTTGGCAGATCCTATCAGCATTACTTTCAAAAGATGCCTGGAACACAACAACGTTCACCAGCTCCACAACCTCCACTCAAGCATAAGACACAATCTTCTTTTGTCTGGATTAAAATAACTTCCTGACTGATTTTATTACTTCTTATACTGCTTCATTGATGATTACTCTGTACACCAATGTCATAAAAATCTTTTTAGCATATCACTCCTCTTCTCAAATCATGATTTCCCCCAAATATCTAAAGTTCTCTAATGTTTAAGGTGCCCTGAAGGATGTGACTCATTCTCAAGCTCTAGTCCTTAGCTTGTTCCTCTACTTTTTTCCAGAAATTCTAACCATTCCCCTTGTGTTTGATGATCTGATCTTTCTCCCTGAACTACTTCCTGTGGTCAGTAGTTTCCAAGGTGTGGTTCCTAAACCCTTAGCATTTGCAGCAACTGGAAGCTTAGAAATGCAAATTCTCACACTCTACTACAAAAATGGGGGCTGGGATTTAGCTCAGTTGGTAGAGCGCTGCACTGCAGTCTCTGAGGTCCTGAGTTCAATTCCCAGCACCACAAAATGGGAGAAGGACCTGGCAATCCACTCCCAAGGTAATCCCGAAACAATCAGCCATTGAAAACCCTATAAGGGTTGCTATGAGTCAGACTCGACTCCATGGCACCTAACAACAACAACAACACTACAAAAATATGAAATCAGAAAATATGGTGGTCTGGTCAAGAAATCTATGTTTTTAAAAAGACTTCCAGTTGCTTATGATGCATAATCAAGTTTGAGAATCTCTGTTCTAAATATTCTTCTATCTTTTCTCCCAATTCATTCTGATCATTACTCAACCAGTCACAGAAGCCTTTCTGATCACCAACTGCAAATAGCATCCCTATTCCTCTTCAAGAACTTATTTTGATTTACTTTTCATCCTAACTCTTATCATTACCTGGCAACGTATTAAACATGTATTTTTAGCTGGTTTTGTGTTTCCCAATATGACAGCAAGAGGACATTTTTTCACTCTTTATTCATTCCATTTAGAATAGCACTTTAACAAAATTGGTGATTAATATGTATGCATTTGTTGAAGAAATGAAGAATGGCTGGGTGGATTCTGTTGTGTGTGTGCCAACCTAATAAAATGATATCATAAATCTAACAGAGACTTCCTAGAAGAACTGATCCTGAAGGAAGAACTAGGAACAACATGTTTGATCTTCTAAGACAGCAGATTCTAAGTCAAATACACACTGTTAGGGTTCATAAGGGAGATCTTAAGCCTTAGAGTCCAAGAAACTTTGCTATTAATCTCTAATGTTAAGGTTAATGTTTCATTGAGGATTGATCTACAATGCTGTTATCTAAAAGAATAGGTAAAATAAAAGTATTTAACTGAGTAATTATAAGCAAATTATACATTATAAAAATGGTTAGCACAATGACTAGGATATTAGTATTAATAAAATAATCTTCGTATCCTATACTTTTGAGGTGCTAGGAATTGAACTCAGGGTCTTGGACATGGTAAACATTCTACCACTAAATTCCACCCCAGCCCTGTATCCATTTTTAAATACAATTTTCCAGGAAAAGTTATGCTGAACTCTCTGTACAAATAAAACATAATATAAAATTAATGTTGCCTTTAAGAATGGAAGTCTACTTTTTATTTTTCTTGTGCTTGTTATTTTCACACTCCTAAAATACAAATGGGCTAGGTTTAGCTCAGTTGCTAGGATGTTTGCTCAACACCCTCTATGGACCCAGGTTTCAATCCTCAGCACCACAAAATAGGAGAAGGATGTGGCAGTTCTCTCCCGAAAACAATCCCCAAACAATCGCAATGAAAATTCTAGTGGCAATCCACTCCCAAAGCAATCCTGAAACAATTAGCCATTAAAAACCCTATGAAGGTCATTATTAGTCAGACCCAGCTGGATGGCACATAACAACAACAAAAAAACCCAAATAGAATAAGATAATAATTCTCCTAGTGATAATAAATTTGGTAGTGGATTTTCTTTTATATCTATATCTACACACACACACACACACACGTATATTTTTAGAGTGAGAGAGAGATCCTTCATAAGATTTATTTATTTCAAACATTAACAAAAGTTACCTAAAACACAAAATAATTATTTCCAGGAAAATTAACTATGATTAGAAAAAAGTAGCTGATGTAAATGATTCTTACTAATCTCTTCTTATAGGAACACTGTTTTGAAAACTATAAAAATATTAATTTGAATTATGAGCTTAAGAAAAACTTCTGAAATTTCCCACCCTACTGTGAAAAAAGCCTTCAGCTATACCACTATGGAATCCGATCCTGTCAGACCTCAGAAGCTAAGCAGGGTCAGGCTGGTTAATACCTGGATGGAAGACCACCTGGGAACACCAGGTGCTGTAGGCTTGGGAGAAGGAACCAGCAACCCACTCCCAAAAGACAATCTGACACTGAAAACCCTATGAATAGGAAAGAAGCACTGACAATGGTGTTTCGTCTGTTGTCCATAGGGTCACTATGAGTTGGATACCCACGGGATGGCACCTAACAACAACAACTATAAAAAAAAGTATAAGCAAATGGGAATTTTTAAAAATGGCTTCTAATATTTCTTCTGAAACCTAAACACACTCAATGCTTTTGTTTAGTGAACTTTTTTCCACAGGTTAACTCTCTAGGTGATAGTATTATATCCACTTGGATGCCTTATAGGCATCTTGATTTTATGTCGAAAAGAAGTTTTGTTTCTCCCTAAATTCTGTTCCCTACCCAGTCCTTCCTATCTCCAAGAAGGGTGCCATTATCCACACAGTTCCTACAGCCAAAAGTATAGTAGGCAAACTTGTTCCCTTATTTTCTTCCCTTAATCATTAATTTATAAGCAACCCTGTGTCCTGTGTCAGTTTTAGGTCAATTTACTTTTTCTCGCCTCCGTATACTTCCAAACTTTTATCACCTGGGATTAGGATGCTAGTTAGTTTCTTAACTGTCCTGTCTGCTTCATTCTTTCTTATATAATCCATACTCCACATGGCAACTTGTTGTTGTTGTTGTTAGGTGCCCTCGAGTCGGTATCCGACTCATAGGGACTCTCATAGGGTTTTCAATGGCTGACTGTTTCGGGATTGCCTTGGGAATGGATTGCCAGGTCCTTCTCCCATTTTTGTGGTGCTAGGAATTGAACTCAGAACCTCAGAGATTGCAGCACATCACTCTACCAACTGAGCTAAATCCCAGCTCCCACATGGCAATAGGAAGTATATATTCAAATTTATATTATATTCTGACAATAAATATTGATAGCTTACTATATGAGAATAATGTTGCAAATATTTTACTTTTTAAAATTTACTCCTCAGGGCAACACTACCAGTAGGTCTCATTTCATGCATGTAGAAGTTGAATTGTGTAAAGGTCAAATAGCTTCCAATTCTATTTCTCTCTCTCTCTCTCTCTCTCTCTCTCTCTCTCTCTCTCTCTCTCTCTGTTTTTTGTTTGTTTGTTTGTTTGTTTTTCAGTACTGAGGGTTGAACCCAGAGCCTCACGCTTGCATGCTTTGCAAGTGCTGGACCACTGAGCTGTACCTCCAGCCCATTTTTATTTTTATTTATTTTTTATTTTTTTTAATTTTTAAGACAAGGTCTTGCTAAATTACACAGAATGCCTCTGGTCTCGAACTTGTGATCCTCCTGCCTCCTCTGCCTCCTGAGTCACTAGGATCACAGGCATGAGCCACTGCACCCGGCTCTCCAATTCTATTTCAAGCCCAGGCAGTCTAACTCTAGGGCTCATACCATAAAGCACTATGAACGAATCTCTTCAATTATCATTCCATTTTGAAAAGTTTTCCAATGGCTTCCATCTCACTTTTAATAAAATTCAGTCTAGTATGCCTTATACAATGCCAAGCACACAATGTGTTTAATAAATATGATTGTCACCACACTTCAATGATTACTTGCTGTTCTCAAAGATTACTAGTGCAGACCTTTACTAAATATTCTATAACTCAAGATCTGAACAAGTATTTCACTGAACCCCTGGGATTAAAGGTAATATATAATAGAGACTGACATTCACATTCTTTAAGTTCCTCATGTTTCCTGGCATGGCATATATCCCTGTGATGGAAAAGGAGGCAGAAGAATTACTTCTGATACAAATGGAGATGTGCTGTTGTAAAAGATTATGCAGACCTCTTTCTAGTACAAATTCTGTGCTTTTCATGGGCAAACAAAGGGGCGTTGAGGTATATGTAATATGTAATTAGAGATGAAAGGTGGAGGATCTGACACATATACAAATGTTTTATAATACCCATTTCAAACAATACAAAATAATTTATATTGAGTGAAGAAGAAGTTCCACAGTTAAAACTGTAGGGAGAAAGGTGTAAAATCAATTTTATACCACTCAATTTTTACTTTTAGCTAGAAGTTACTATTTACCTAATGTAATATGTGTTATTATTCTATTTAAATAAAAATGACACACAGAGACATGCAGTCTTAAAGTTTTAAATAAGTTTACTTACCTTCTCATTGCCTCCTTCCACTTCCTTAAATTGATCTTACAACATAAATTCTTCAAAACTCAGTGATTTCTGGAGCAACTGTTAACATTTAGGAAAAGACTCCTGAATTTGCTATCTTTTTCAATAGGTTCAATGATCCCATTGTTTGGCTGGATACCATTAAACCTGTAGAGTTTAGTTCCTGAAGTCAATTCAGCTGTGTGGAGCTAGGAGCAAATGAACTGAGTGCAAACCATAGAGCTCTCCATGGTCCTGCACAAGACGAATCACTTACCCATTTCCTGTGTCAGACAGTGAAAATTGACATTTGTCTGGCATTTTAAAGATATTTTGCTTTAAAAGAACCGCTACAACCATTCAACTCAGTTGCCTTGAATTTTTCTTCATCTGGTTCATAAGGTAACTTCAAATATCTCATCAGTCTGCTTCTTAACTTTATGTAACTTAATGCCTGAATAATTTGTGAAAGATATGCTCCTAAATATGTTTGGAGAAACATCATAAATACGATGAGAAATATATCCTGAATAAATGTTCACATAGTATGCTCAATTGGTAGTGTGCTGCTCTGCACTCTCTGAGGACCTGGATTTGATCCCCAGCACCACCGAAGCAGAAGAAGTGTGTGACAATCCACTCCTGAAACAATCCCAAAACAATCAGCCATTGAAAACCCTATGAGTGTCTCCATGAGTTAGGTCCCGCTCGACAGCACCTAACAACAACAACATAGTATATATAATATTATATCCATACAGATCATTATATTTTAAGTGAGGATGACTCTGAGTAATAATAATTGAACACTATGAAAATATATGAAAGCATGTACATATATAAATAACAATGTAGATACGTAAATAACAAAGCAAGTATATTCAGGTACTAAGATTTATCATTCAGTATTAACATTTTTATGTTTTTATTACCTTTAATATTTTCTGATAAGACCATGAATCCTTAACAAGCAAAAATCATATAGTTTTGTGAAATCTGCACTATACCCAATGGAGAGAAATGCTAAGTGGTATTTTGATAACATACAGGGTATATCATTTTTCTGTGATCAGATCAGTGCAGTTAATTAATTAATTAATTAATTATTTTTTGCAGTACTGGGGTTGAATCCAGGGCCTTGCCCTTGCATGCTTTGCAAGTGCTGTGCCACTGAGCTGCACCCCCAACCCACTTGTTTTAAATTTTTGAGACAGGCTCTCACTAAATTAAGCAGACACCTCTGGTCTTGAACTTGCAATCCTTCTGCCTCTGCCTCCCAAGTCCCTGGGAGTATAGGCATGTGCCACCGTTCCTGGCTAATGCTGTTAATTTATATCCCAAAGACTGGAATTCTAGATCTTGTTGTACTGCTCAAGGCCTGCATGTCTCTCTTGATCTGAGTTTTCATATCTTAAAATCCATGAAATTATGCTTGATAACCCATTAGTTCCATTTTGGTTTAGTCATTACAGTGTTGATTTAAAATGTGCTCAATAAATGCTTTTCTTAATAATATTGTCAATCATACAACATCATATCTGACAGATCATCAAATGCACATGGAAATTTTAGAGATATAATTATAGATCAAACTTTAATTTCTGAAACACATTTCAAAATAATGTAACAAAATGTTTAAGTGCATGTAAGAATTTCTCAAAAAATCACATATAATACAAAAAGTTCAGAAAACAATAAGAATCAATGATTTTATGATAAGCAAATTGATGAAAATTATAATTTTCTAACTGTTGAATCAGGTGGATTTATCATATCTCTGCTACTTGCAGAAATGCTAGGATACATCATCAAAATTAGAGAAAATAAATCACTCTTTCTTTGATTTTTTTAAATTGAAATTAAGAGATTGTAGCAATATTGTTCTGCTGGAAGTTTCTCCCAGTCTTTTGGCCCAGATGTTGTCAGTGGCCTTGAAGTTTACTTATGTATTAGTTTTCTAGGACTGCCATGAAAAATATCACATACAGAATAGATTAAACAATCAAATGTGCTGCTCACAGTTGTGGAGGTTAGACATACAAGTTCAAGGTGTCAGTTGGTTTATTGTTTTTCCAAGACCTCTCTGTTTCACTTGCACATGGCAGCTTCTCACTGTGTTCTTACATATAATTTCTTTTGTGTGCACATATCTCTGCTGTCTCTTTCTGTGTCCAAATTCCTTCTTATAGGGATACCAGTCAGGTTGGATTAGTCCTCTTCTTTTCACCCCCAGTACTAGGAGGCTGAACCCAGTGCCTGACACATAACTTGCAAGTGCTCTATCAATGAGCTGCACCCTAGGCCTCCCACTTTTTAAATATTTTTGTCTTAACACAGGGTCTCCCAAAGTTATGCAGCTTTCCTCTGGCCTGGAATATGTGATTCTCCTGCCTCTACTTTCCAAGTTGCTAGGATTGCAGGTGGGCACCAGAGTGCCTGGCTAGTCCTTACTTTTAAAGAAAAGAACTGACTTCTAAATACAGTCATAGCTGAAGTCCTGGAAGCTAGGGTTCCAATATATGAATTTGGTGGAGAGACTACTCAGTCATATATCTGGGGAAGAGGCTGGGGCACAGCATTCATTGAACAAATGTCCAGTTAATTATCCCAGTTTCCAGAATGGGTCTCCACCCTCAACTGTTTTCTATGCCCAGGAGGAAAGGTTATCTCCATTTTCTCCAGAAGGTTACCTTCTGGTTTCTTCCAGAGTTAGTTGGACTGCCCAGAGAGGAAGAGGACCTAACGAGTTCTTTGTTTCCTCATAGTTTACTCTGAAGCAATCTTTTGATCAATCTTCCTCGCCTTAGTCCTAATTTTATTGCCACTTCCAAAGTTATAAATTCTGTTCTACTTTGGTGTGGTTGGATTGGTATAGAATAGTATATAACGAGTCACTTATTGACTTTCTCCCCTGCTAGCTTAGAGATCAGGTTAAAAACATGCTCTTTTGACTCAGTATTATTTTGCCCACCTACTTTGTAGCTTCCGAACTTGGGTGCAGTTTATATCATCTCCATTCCCTGATTATTCTTTGATTATGTATTCATTTTACAAAAATTCTCTCTCTGACATTTGAGTGGTGTTGCTAGAGGAAATAAATATTTGTGTTCAATCTGAAGCTTTAAACAGGTTTACACATTTTGAGTGAAAATACTCTACTCAAAATGGATATTACTCATATAATTCAGATATAACATAAAGAATATATTGGCAATATTATAATTGAAATATTTATTCATAATGAAACCTCACAAGTTCTTCCATTGCCTGCAGCCATACCACTGTGACATCAGATCTTCAAAGCTAAGCAGGGTCAGGCCTGGTTAGACCACCTGGGAACAACAGATGCTATAGGCTTGGGAGTAGGACCTGGCAACCCACTCCCAAAAATTAACCCACCATTGAAAACCCTATGAATAACAGAGAAGTATGACAATAATGTTTCATCTGTTGTACTAGGATATCACCTGTTGTAGGTGGAGTCACTGAGTTGGACACCGACTCCACAGCACCTAACAGCAACAGCTCTTCCACTCTTCATTCTTTTATTTTTTCTTAATTTCTACAGTAGTTAAAATTTAGTCGTAAGTGAGGATGTGAGAAGGAGACTATAAATTCAACAATTAAGGAATTGGTTGCCACCTAGTGCATGTTATTTAACTTTCCTTTGTATATTTGCCTTTTGTATTATCAATTAATAAAGTTACTACAAGATAATTTATTTTAAAAAAACAAAATAATTTACCATCTCAAAACAGTATCCTATAAATGCTTATTGAGAGTATTAATGAAAAGAATAAAAACTTTTTATACTTATTTGTGCTACCTAAATTATTTCCACAGTTGGGAGAGTTGGAATTCAAAAATATTTGTAACAAATGGAAGGAGCAGTCAAGATATACTATTTACACTTATATTATGTAGACTGGTACAGCATAGGATGGATATGAATGACTTGGTGATCTAATTCTAGAGTTAGCTAGGATTCTCATTGTGTGTTTTCTGTGATTATTTTTACAGATAAAATTTTGGGGTGTTTCCAGCCTAGGAATAACACATAGCAGAGTGCAATATTGGTTTTCAGAATACAGTTTTGTCTTAACTGAAAACTGCATTCTTTATAAGATGCATAATTCAATTTTGAAGTGTTGCATGCCCAGCCTGGAAACACCCAATTACAAAAGCACCAGAATTGTGTGCTTCAATGGAGTAAGTCAAAATTTTTCAAAATTGCCATGCAACTTAACTCTAAAAGTGATCACTTCTTTTAGACAAGACAATTAGAATGATTTTGTTATTATTAAATAATTAAATAATATAGAAATATTTTGTTATTATTGATACAGAGGTGTCACATCAATTATATGGTGAAAGCCAAGAAATTATTGTGATCTTGTTTGGAAAAGCATATTGAATATTGCACATTATTTCCAAGAAGGAAAACAATTAACTTCATGCCTTTCTTTCTAAACTCTGAAACTGTATTTTGCAAATCTCCATTAAAGAATCATATTTTGAAATTCTTGTTTAAAAATGTTACTTATATTTTCTAGTATCATATTTAAAGTAAAAGAATTTTTATATATCTGCTCCCTTTTTCTACCAAAAATATGTCTATGAGGCTATAAAATAAGGATTTCCATGTAGAAATGAGAGTGTTTATAACATCTTGGAATGAGTTTGTTCACTTCCATTTTACATTCAGCTTGATTCAAAGAAATGGGTATTCAAAAAAAGTCATTGTCATATTTTGATGATTATTTAACACTAGTTAAGTTCTGTCTAAGGACAAAGTAAACTTTGGCTCACACAGTGACTTCTGAATAGCCTCCAGGAAAATATTCAGAAAAAAAAGTGTGTTATAAAACTCCCCAGGATGGCACAGTACACTATACGTTATGTAACTATATATTTTCAAACCAACATTCCTGTGGTTGCATGCACGACAGAACACTGAGGGAGTAGAGCAGCTTGGCATGTGGTAAGGCTGACATTTCTATTGCAAGAGTAATTTTCTGTGCAAGGCATTTAAATTTCTACAAAATTAGGTCATTGATGAACTTTTCCAAGTATTTTCTAGTCCAAAAATGAAATGTTCCCTTAATTTAGATAAATAGATAGTATTCACATTTTGATGTAAACTTCAGTCTACTTACAGAGAGGCTACCTTATTCATAGATAAATGAGTAACAGGCATTAGCTATTTGTGAGTGGAAATTTTTTTAAATCTCCTTTAGTCTACATATTCTCCAAAGTTTCATCTCCTTGTGAATAAATGCAAGCTCAAAGCAAATGAAATCATCAGAAAGTGTCCCATAGTTGTCACGAATTACTTTCCAAACCACTCCATTGACAATGCCTCCCCCTTTGAGATACATGCTAATTTTTAAAAAATCATCTTGTATTCATCTTCTCTTAGTCAACATTCTTCATTGAATATATTCATGCTTTGTTACATATTTGGAAAACTTGGGAAATGCATCACCACTGAACTGATTTCTTCTTTGGTAAATCTTGAATTCCATACTTCCAAGGTGGAAAGATAAGACAGTAAAAGAACCCCAATAGGAGGAAAAAAATGTTTTAAGTAGAATTCCAAAGAAATATAATCACAAGTTAATCACTATTTAGATAATAAATACCCACAAATGATATGTGAATATCCTTTAAGATTGTGTGAATATTGTAAAAGAACATAGTTCATGATTATACATGTAGTATTGGAACTGCTTATGGCTATTATGAAAGCTTTGAAGATTGATAGGTTTTCTTTGATTATATCAATCTCATGTTTGAAAATCTGTTGGTATGGTATAGTATATGTGAGAATTAGGATATTTCAAGAGAAAAATTAAACATGTGAGTGAGTTTTTAATACAGAGCCCAGGGACACAGCTTTTATATTTAAGGCCATGGACAATCATTGTTTTTGTTTTGTTAAGTAGGTGTCTAACTCATAGCGACCTGTGTACAACAGGTGGAACGGTATCTAAGTGCTTCTCTGCTATTCATAGGGTTTTCAATGGCTGATGATCTTTTTGGAGTGGGTCCTGGGTCCTTCTCCCAAGCCTACAGGGCCTAGTGTTCCCAGATAGTCTCCCTTCTAAGTACTGACCAGGTCCAACCCTACTTAACTTCCGAGATCTGACAGGATCAGAAACCTAGGGAAAGATGAAGTTGCATTGGAAGTGGAAGAAAAAAGCTGAGAAGCTCCTAAAATTTCCTTTCAAAGTTGCAGTTTTAGCACAAAGTTTTAGAAATGATTTGTGGGAGTTGTGTTTACTTTTGCACTTGAGGGGAAAAACAGAGTCAAAGCAAGAAGTTCCTCATAAGGAGGAAGGCATAAAAGCATGTACGCTTCCTGTTTCTGTGTCTTCTGGTCTGTAGCTGTAAAGGAACAATGGTCCTCAGTTGTGCTTCCTGCCTAGCTGGAGTAGAGTAGCGAGGCCCACACAATCACAATAAGACTACAAGTGGGAAGAGCTTTGAGTACTTTGGAAAAAATTTTTTTATAAATACTATTATTATTAAAGCTATTATTAAAGTTGAAGCACAGTTTTAGCTGATTCATTTGTGGAGGCAGTAGGTGGGCAGCAATCAACGTTACAGCCCTACTAGAGGCTCTTAGCATCCATTTTTCTTTCTCTCTGAGCTGAATCTCAGTTCCGTTATCTTTCATTTTGTCTCTTTTTCAAGGAGCTCAGGCTTCCAGCCTCTCATCAAAGGTTCATCCCCCAAAGAAGGAGACAGTCAAGCAGGAAATTTCAGAAGAATAGAAATTTTAGTAAAAATAACAAGATTTTTCCCAGGATAAAATAGCTTTTTACAGAGTTTGTCTTGTGCACACATTCATTACTGTACATCTCTCCCACACTCTGCTGTTGTCCAGCAATAAGGAATTTGTCAGCTGGCAAGGAATGTAAACCTTCCTCAGGCATACTTACAGTTCTGCCAGCCACCTCTAATCCCCTTGCCTGGGGCTATGAGATGAGCACTTATCAACTCTATCTTGTTTGTATTAGTTCACCCACCATTAGGCACCTGTGCAACTGCTATATACCCATGGCAGCCCACTTTATTGGAACATTTTTGGATTATTTTCTTTCACTGAAAAGAAATTTTTCAAATTACGTTTATGGTGTCCAAACTTTAAAGTTGTCCCACACATATTTTAATTGTAGGGTCAGAATCATAACTGAAACACGTTTGAGTATAAGAAAAATATGCCAATAGGACTGGGTTCTCATAAGAAATTTCTGAAATGAGATCACCTACCAAAGACTCAAGATCAGTGTTGAACTCGCATATATGTTCATCACATGTCAGTGTGTACAACTGGGTATTTTCTAACTTTCAGACTTTGAACACCAAATGTATGAATACCAAAAATACATGTAATTAATCTAGTTTTCATGTGAGTTAAGCAACGTGGTACGAAACAATTCTAAGATCAGCCTTTTCATAATGAGCCCTTAAGTTGTTGAGGAGAGGATTTTGTGGGTCATTTGCTGCAGCCTCCAGTTTAGAGACAGAACTTATAACCAGGAATATGAAGTTACTTATAAATGTCACATAATTTGTGACAGAAGTGAGTACCACAATCACAGTTACCTGATTCATAAATTTTCTGTTCAGTATTCCTTCTATAAAATTTTATTCATTTTATTACTTTTTAGAAGCAGGAGAGAAAATTTTGAATCAAAATGGAAATTTTAATATTAAACTAAAAAAACTAATTTTAATATTAGTTTTAAATATTTGTAAACCTGTAGGTCTTATGTTTGAAATTAATGTTTTACAAGAAAACATATAAGATGATTACATAAACTTTGAAAATACGTAAAAGACAGAGAAAATATAGAAATATATATATGAAAATAATCTCCCAAAAAGAACCCATATTTTGTTGCAAGAGTTCTTTCCAATTGTGTCTCCTATTATTCCATTATAAGTATTATGAGTTAATTTGTATATCTATACATGTGCAAACATGTAAATGGCATGTACCTAATATTGAAAAATAATTTTACATATTCATAATTTTCTTTAGCTTTAGTTATAAGAATTTACCTATGACTTTATACATTTTAAGTACATTTTAAAATTATATAATACATTATGATCTCACATTCCAGGTATATCTTATATGCATTTTTATTTTATATTTTTTTCTATTTCCAGAAGGGAAATAGCACATGTTAAGGAATAATATACTGTGAAACCTAAGCAGAAATTAATTTTTATTTACAAAGAAATGTAAAGCCTCCAGCCTCACATTTATCTTGTATTTTAATGAATGGGACCATTTCTACCCC